>JASGXE010005063.1:0-25174 GCA_030068105.1 Sinentomon sp. SZTP_YWyxl | reverse complement strand
TGCTAATGTTGTTTTGAGCATGGACAACAGCATTAGGGGCATCCCTCGGGATTGAGAAAAACTCGAAAAATAGGTATTCAATGTGTCAGCGATCTCTCGTGCATCCGAAATAAGATTTCCGTCCGGGACAACAAGCGGTGGTATCCCACTACTCTTTTTAAGTGATTTCAGGTATTTCCAGAAGCTTCTGCAGTGTTTGTCCTCAAGGGCACGGTTGATAAAGGAGTGAAACAGGTTGGAGTTTATGTCAGTGCACTGATTTTGAAGCTGGTGATATTTGTCTCCATCGGCAGGCAAACCGCTGCGTTTAAATTTAGAATGTGCACGCCTTTTCTTCTGAAGGAGCTTTTTTAGTTTCAAGTTGACCCAGGGATATTTGGTGCTCGCTTTGGCTGTTTTTCGAGGAATGGAACTCATGAGCGCCAAAAGCGTGTTTTTCAGAGTGAGCCACGTTTCATTTATTGGTCTAGCTTTTATGAATTCGGGTGAAAAGAAGGGGTTGGTAAGCAAAGATTTGTTTAAAGGGGGCCAGTTCACAGCAGAAAAGTCCAGAAATGTTTTAACTTTTTTCTTGGAATTTTCAGATCCCAACACAGGGAATGACAGTGTGACCAGTTCGTGATCTCCAATGCCAGGAAGAACATTAACTATTGCACCAGGCCAATCAAAGTTTGCTAAAGCGATGTCCAAAAGGGTTTAGACTGTGGAGTTATCCGTGTAGGCTTATTTACAAACTGCGACAAATTAAATGAGTTGGTTATCTCCTCCAGACACTTGTCGTTGTTGTTTAATGTTAAAATATTAGGAGACTGTTGGCTGATGTCCCGGATGTCAGACGCAAAGAAATTTGGTGAATTCACGTCACCGCAAACAAGCACCCTATGCCCCTTGGAAAGATGCGCACTGACAGAGTCATAGAGATCTTTTAGGGATTGCTCATCGGCTGACAAGTTTGGAGGGAGATAAACGCTGGCCAGATACACCTCAAAATGTTTACGGAATTCTACTTTGCACCAGACAATCTCTAAGGGACTAGCTTCATTTAGGTAAGTATCTGCTTGGCAACACTCAATGCTCTCGTGTACAGCCACTAGGACCCCGCCACCACGACGACCATTCCGTCTGTCGCATCGGAAAACGTGAAAATCGAGAGGGAAAATTTCCGCATCGTGAACGTCGGGCCTCAACCATGTCTCACTGAGAATTACAATATTTAATTTTGCACATCAACTAAATTAAACAAACTAACACGTTTAGATAGGCACAAAATGGACTGACAATTTAAAATTGCGCACTTAATGGGTGGAAGTTGCGGATCATTTGGAGCGTTATTCATAGAGGGATCTAAGGAATCTTTTCCAGAGAGCGTGTTCCTCCTGATGGCATCAGCACAAGGTAAATTATCGGTTTGTGAGAGAGCCGTAAAAGGAGAGGAAATTGTGGACAATGCAGTCTGGCTCAAACTGGACGATGTTGCTGACCCTCCTTGGATTTCACAATGCACACCCCCTGCAAGTGTTGAATCACTTTGTGTGTGAGAAATATGAACATTTCTCTGAGGAGTTTGCTGCAAAACTGATGATTTTTGATTCGAGAAGAAAGAATTGTTGCGGGATTGCATGATGGAGCTGAAAAAACACGCAGAAAAGGTCGAACGAATTTTAGTGAAATAATGGCAGATATGGGTTTTGCACGGGGCACACGGCAAAAGCTGATTGGAATAATGGATCAAAAAATGGACTTGAAAAAAGAGTATAAAATTGTTTAAAAGATCATGCGGCGATTGGTTCCAGGAAGATTGTTTAAGCTGGACAAGTAATGATCTAAAAAACTGCTCAAAATTTTACCGACATTTGTATTGTCCATCCCGACATTCGAACTTGCAAATGCTGATGCGTCGTCCATCTCTGCAATGAGTTGAACTCATTGCAGAGAGAGATAAGACCGAGAGAATGATGGCCGGTGTTTTCTGCAGACATTTTTTGCTGCAATATATCGCCAAACAAGGCTGGACACTGCCCCAAGGGCCGGACGTCACGCGAGGCAGGGCAGGATGGCTTTTCTCCTGAAAATCTGGAAATTTCTCTTTTTATTTCCATTTGGCTGCACTTGGCCAAATGTTCCACGTTTTGCCAGTGTTCCGAATTGAGCGTTTTGTTCGGGCAACTTTGCACTCATGCATCCCCATGGCTAATAGACGAATGATCAGCACCGCTGATGTTGATGCTGTTGAGTGCAGGTGGTTCCAGCCTTGTTCCAGAGCGATGGAAAAATGACAAATTCGAAAACGTCTTGCGCTCCGATGGATCTGCATGGGTCGGAATGAAACAAAAACCAACGGGTGCTTCCGGTCTGGCGTTTTACACACCCTGCCGCGACTTTCGATATGGCAGAGAGCGTTTTGTGCAAGAATGCTCGATTGGGGCCCTGTACCACCAAGAAAAACATATTTTTTCTGACCTAAAGCTGTCCGAACTTGACACAACCCTGTCTCCTCGGAAAAACAATGCTCGCTGGGTCCTCGGCCTGCCATCTAAAGTCGGGCAGGGTTTGTAAACTGGCGTCCGGTGCAAACAAATTACTTGATCGCCAAAGAACAATTATTCTTGACGGGGAAACTCGTCACACTTCGTCTGAGAAATAATTGCTGAATAATGGATTGCGCCTGTTTTTCTTGAAACGCTGAATTTGCCTGATGTGGATCGAGACCATCGATTGCGGCTGATTCGTCAAGAACAAACAGCCCATTGCAGTGTGCTTCAAGTTGCTGAGGGTTCAGCGACTTGAGCTGGGGCGTCCCGCGGGGGAAGTTGCCTGAGCACATCGCTGGGGAAACAAACACAAACCTGGTCTGAAATGTTTGAGTCCGAATGGCTTTAAATTAGGTTAGAATAGGTTAGGTTTGGTTAGGGGTCAGTTTGGCTTGGGTTTGGTGAAGATTTTGCGAGATCAGCGCCATTCGATCTTAAAGTTTTTCGGCCCAAAGTATCCCGACCCCATCGATAACGGCCGGGCTGCCCCCATTTCGACCATTGTGCTCCCATCTTTCCTTTGAAACTCCAATGGTGAACACTGAATGGGGGTCCTGTTCTGAACCGAACACCCTCAGCGTGTAATGCGTTTCGTTTGACAAAAAAGCGAAAAATAAAATGAGCCAAAGGCTGACTGAAAGAGGGACCCAGCAACGCAGAGGCCGCAGTTGTGTTCATCACGAGCTCGTGCTCAGGCCGTGATAAAATTTTGGTTTCAACTTCAGAATCAACAGCTGTGTGGGAACAGTGGCGGCCGAATTATTGCACTCATACTTACATGTGAAAAAATGTGATCACTGAGAATTTATCAAAAATTCCATGCTGCGCAAATAAATATTTTTTTCTGAACGAGGTCAAAATCTGACACCTCTGGGAAGATTTGTTGAAATCTGGCGCTCTCTCACCCCCAGAAAAGAAAAAAAAAAAGAAAGAACAAAAAAGTTTCGGAGGCAACAGATGAGAAAATACATGTGTTCGAATAAAAAAATGAGTCATTAATTCTGCCGCCACTATACATGTGGACACGCGAACTTTAGGGTTTGGGGATGTTTTCCCGGCCCTGTGGAATGGATAATTGCAGAAGGTTGGAAAAAGGGGAGGCAAAACGTTTTTCACGTTCCGGAAGTTGGTTACACGAACACCAAATGTTGCTGCTGATAATGTGAAGTTTTCAGTTTTGTGCCAAATTCAAAAATTCACATGTATAGTGGCAACCTGCACAGTTGTCTGGATGAGATTAATTTTCTTCACCCATCTCAGCACGGTTTCAGACGGGGTTTATCTTGTGAAACACAGCTGGTTGAGTTTGTCCATGATATCAGTTCTTCACTAGAACAAAAATTGCCTGTCCATGCCATCTTTATTGACTTTAACAAGGCTTTTGATGTTATTTCTCATCAGCTGCTCATTGCAAAATTGAAATCCTACAATTTTCCCTGCGATCTTGTTGAGCTCATCTTTTCATACCTTTCGGGTCGTTCTTCCTCTATCAAATGGGACAGAACAGTTTCTGACGAAACGTACGAAAATTCTTCTGGGGTACCCCAAGGAAGTGTTATGGGGCCACTGTTGTTCTTACTTTTCATTAACGATATCACTATTGGGTTAAATTGTAAAGTAACACTTTTTGCCGACGATCTGGTCATTTATTCTCCCATAAAATCTCATCTTGATCTTGAGGTACTGCAAAATGATCTCTTGAAAATTCAATCTTGGTGTAACGAATGGAAAATGAGTATTAATCCTGGCAAGTGTGCATTCATGTGTTTTGAGAGATCTAAAGTCCAATCCAACTGCTTCTCCAGTATTTTGTACACAATTTGTGATGATGTTATTCCAAAAGTGTGCTCATTCAAATATCTAGGTGTGATTTTGCAAGAGAATTTACGATGGGATGATCATGTCAGTTATTCTGTTGCCAAAGCACAAAAGGTTTTAGGCTTGCTTCAACGTAACATGTCCTTGGCTTCAAAGGAAGCAAAATTAAAATCTTATACTTCGCTAGTCCTGCCAATCCTTGAGTACGCCAGTGTCGTGTGGGACCCTTATCTTTGCTGCCATATTGAAGCACTTGAGAGAGTCCAAAGAAGGGCTGCCCGTTTTATCTCTGGCGATTTTTCATGTTCATCAAGTGTTTCGCTCTTAATTCAGCATCTTGGACTGCCATCACTTGCACAGCGCAGAATCGAAAAACGCAGGAAATTTTTCGCCAAAATTTTGTGTGCTAAATTGAAAATTAAAATTCCTCCAGAGTTTGTGATGCGACGACCCCAACGAAGGACCGATAATGGGCTTCATTTTGTTGCTCCATTGATTAAATTAAACATTCATTATAATTCCTTTTTTCCAAGATCTGTAAGGGAGTGGAATTCCCTCCCGCATAATTCACCCACAATCACATACGCCCAAGGTCAGTTGGCTCGTGCTCATCCATTGATTTGATTCTTTCTGCAAATTTATTGTCTCGATATTTTCAATGTGCGTTTTGTTCTCTTTTTTATTTTTATCTGACACGTGTTTAAATCTGCTGACTTGGTGCTATATGCACTGTATAGGTACCATTCATCCACCTGCCAAACCTTTTTGTAGGTGTTTTTTGTTCTAATAAATAAATAAATAAATAAATAAATAAATAAATAAATAAACAGTTCACGCAACAAGGAGCATCCATCAAACTCAAGAAGTTTTCCGAACACTCGGATGTTTTGGCGGCGTTTCCTCCATCTTCCAAAGACAAGCAACGCGGGAACCGAGCTTTTCGTCGCCGAGACGTTTCGTCGCGCGACGTTTCGTCATCCGAGAAAGGCAAACGATGTTGCAAGTTCGGAAGAAGTGTTTGCATGTGGACTGTGGAGTTGCCCAAGTTCGCGGAAGAAATCAAAGGATGTTGCTTGGAAGGACAAGTTGTTGATTGGCAACAGCAATGGGCAGGTTGTGTGTCAGGCTTGGTCGCTTGGTTCGCTTTTGTCAAGAAACAAAAAAAGAAAAGTTGGCAGGTCGTTATTTCGCCTTCGAAATTCGAGGACTGAGTATTGACTGTTGGATCACCAAAGACCAAAACAAAGAGACCGGTGCTTGGTGGCACCAAAATGGAAAAACGCCACCAAAAATCCAGTAACAGGACACCACTTTTGCCGGGAAAGGGGGATTCCCTGCTGGTTGGCTTCGGGGTTTTAATTATTTTTGCCCACAAAATGCTGTTCACAAACCTTTGCAGATTTGCGATGAAATGAAAGCACAACAACTGCACCGACAAAAGAACAAAATTATTGGTCCGAAATTTTTTCTTTTGAAAAACCGCGCATTATTTCCTGGACATAACCGGCCAGGATTGTAAGTTTTGGGTGTTGTTTGCTTTCAACTGTCATGTGCAGCTGAAAATACAATGATAAATTTAAAACTTTTGATTTGAAGGCAATTTTGCAGTGTGCTCCAAATGTTGTCAGGGAACACGTTTGGCAAAGTCAAGTTCGCGGACAACTTTTGTGATTTGTTGTCAACTGGCAATGGGCGGAGGCCAAGCAGATGGTTGACAATGTGCCATGGTGGCAGGTGGTTCAATTTGGTTCGTTATTGAGAAATTTAGAAAGAAACCACAAAATCACGTCCGCGAACTTGGACTACCCCCTCGTGCAGACATGTCATAAAACTGTCTTTATTTCTTCTCTTTGCATCCGGAAAAGAAAATCGTGCATGGTGCGCCAAATTCGCGGACGTTTTGTTCAGCTGACCGGAAAAAGGTTAAACTTCCAAGTCGCTGGCGCACGCAGAGGGAGAAAACCCTCGTTTCCGCAAGGACGGAAGTTCAAATTTCACTGGTGCAGCATTTCATTTGCTCTTCCTCACGTTCATCAAAGGAATTTGTTTTCACACTGTACACATTTCCACTTTCAGCACAGCGCATTTTCAAAACAATTTTGAGGCCTTGCGATTCGGTGGATTCGGCGCATATCTGAAACAGCCCAGGGGGTCTCGTCATCGTGGTTTTGGGTTTCACTGAAACTGGCTGAAATCTGAGGCCCCATTTCAAAATGGCCGGGCAAAATGAGAAGAGAGGGTCCGAACATGACTGCCCATGGTGAGAAGGCTCTGTATATCAGCCAATCAGAGGAAAGCTTGCAATCAGAACACGCAAAAGGACACCAGCAACGAGGGCCCGATTCGTTGCGTTGCGGTACAAAACCGATGGAAAAAAGCGCTGAACTGCAATTCCAAAATTGAACCGTTGTTTTTTTTTTCATCCAGCCAGCCGGCCGGCACTCGGCTACCAGAACTCAGAAGCCGAGCCCCGAGCCGCTGTCCAGAGAAATCAGCAGGTTGAGAATGTGATGTGGCTTGTCAAAATTCAAAACAATTTTGATCTTGTGTAATTTGTTGCACTTGTGTTGTGTCCAATGACTTCCGATTTTGCAGTCTCGCTCGGTCAAAGAGGATTTGGTGGTGATTTATTGGTATTGACCCCATTGCAACTCACCCTCAGGTTCAACTCAAGAGTTCATTCAATGGATGGATGTGTTGCAAAAATTTAATTTCTACACACAACGCTTATTCCTTTTTCCATTGTTGCATTGAAAGATGCATCCGTCTGTTGAATTAGCTCTGTTGAGTTGAACCTGATGGTGAGTTGCAATGGGGAACACGGCCGCTTGTCTCAATTGCGATGCATCGCATGCATTGGAAGCAGACTTCATTTTTCACCGAAAAAGTGACACCACAACGAAAGTTTTCTTGTGAGAAACATGGATCTCTTTCCAGCTTTCCAAAACATGGATCTCTTTCCAGCTTTCCAAACACATTGCTCCTTCATGTTTCAATCAAGCAAAAATCGGTTGCTAAACTTGTTCCTGCTTTCCTTTCCTGTTCCGCACAGGGTGAACGGCAAAGTGTCGCAGGTGCGAAAGTGGATAAATTGACGCTCGATGCTCCCGCCAAAGCGGAACTTGCAAGAACTGTTGTTGCTTGCGGAGCTTTGTTGGATTCAGAGTGAAGTCTGTTTGTTGAAAAAAACTCTCACGAGACGACGTGAAAGCCATCGTGAAAATCTAAAATGCACCTCCACCGCACACGTTTCTTCGAACCTCTCCGATGTTGGTCTGCAACCAAATGTACTTTTTACAAATGCAACTCCGTGAGTCCTCCTTTTAGAAAGTCAGTAGCAGACTTGCCAACCAAATCAGTCGCTGGTCGTTTCCATCTTCGCCCTTTCTGGAAGCAATGGAGCCAACCTGGCACCTGTGGCCAAATGTCCTCTTTCCAGCGACAAGTGATGCTCAATGGCCAAATGTGGATCTGCTTGAAGGTAAGCATTGCGGTTTTACTTTGTCTTTTCACATCACACCAAACCTGTTTCCAGATAGCATATTCGAATAAACCCATAGATCGAACGTTGTCCTTTCGATCTGTGTTTTTTATTTCAATTTCCCAGGCGTTCTCCATATTTTTCCAATTTTTCAGTCGTTCTCTCTTTTTCCCAATTTCCATATGGCGTTGTTTTTTTTTTCAATTTCCCTGGCTTTTTCTGTTTTTTTTTTCATTTCCTTGGCATGCACTTTTTCTCCAATTTCCCAGGAGTTCTCTTTTTTTCTAAATTCCCGGTCGTTCCATCTCTTTTCAGATTTTCCCTACGTTCTCTCTTTTTTCAATTTCCCCAATGTTCTTTTCTATTTTCCAATTTTATTTCCCTGACGTTTTCTTTATTTGTTTCCCTATTTCGCTTTTTTCAGTTTTCCAGACGTCCTCTTTTTTTAAATTTCCCTGTGCCATTCTCTTTTTTCCAATTTCCCTTATTTTCTCTCTTTTTTCTTTTAAATTTCTTTGGCGATCTCTGTTTTACAATTTCTCAAGTGGTGTTCTCTGTTTTTTTTCAATCTCCCCAGTGTTCTATCCCTTTTACAATTTCCCTGCATTTGCTCTATTTTTAAGTGCCTGTTCTGCTTTTCCAATTTCCCAGGCGTTCTAACTTTCAGTTTCCCTGGCGTTGTCTTTTTCCCAATTTTCCTGGCGTCCTCCCTTTTTCTTTTCCAATTTTCCCGGATTCCAGGTTTTCTCATTTCCCGAACGTTCTCTTTTTTGTCTTCTCCAATTTCTTTGGCGTTCTCTTTTTCCATCAGTTTCTCTGGCATTTTCTTTTTTTCAATTTCCCTGACGTTCTGTCTTGTTTCAATTTCCCGCAGGCATTCTGTTTTTCCAATTTCCCCAGCGTTCTCTCTTTTTTTCCAATTTCTCTGGTTTCTTCGTTTTTTTTTTAATTTCCCTGTTATCTCTTTTATTTTCCTATTTCCCTTGCGTTCTCTCTTTTCCCATGGTTTCTTTCTTTTTCAAATTTCCCATCAGGCATTCGCACTTATTTTCCAATTTCCCAGGCGTTCAATCTTATTTTCCAATTTCCCATCAGGCGTTCAATCTTATTTTCCAATTTCCCAGGAATTCAATCTTATTTTCCAATTTCCCAGGCGTTCAATCTTATTTTCCAATTTCCCATCAGGTGTTCAATCTTATTTTCCAATTTCCCAGGCGTTCAATCTTATTTTCCAATTTCCCAGGCGTTCAATCTTATTTTCCAATTTCCCAGGCGTTCAATCTTATTTTCCAATTTCCCAGGCGTTCAATCTTATTTTCCAATTTTCCAGGAATTCAATCTTATTTTCCAATTTCCCAGGCGTTCAATCTTATTTTCCAATTTCCCATCAGGCGTTCAATCTTATTTTCCAATTTCCCATCAGGCGTTCAATCTTATTTTCCAATTTCCCAGGCGTTCAATCTTATTTTCCAATTTCCCAGGCCGAGGCGTTCAATCTTATTTTCCAATTTCCCATCAGGCGTTCAATCTTATTTTCCAATTTCCCGGCGTTCAATCTTATTTTCCAATTTCCCAGGCGTTCAATCTTATTTTCCAATTTCCCATCAGGCGTTCAATCTTATTGTCCAATTTCCCAGGAATTCAATATTATTTTCCAATTTCCCAGGCGTTCAATCTTATTTTCCAATTTCCCATCAGGCGTTCAATCTTATTTTCCAATTTCCCAGGCGTTCAATCTTATTTTCCAATTTCCCAGGCGTTCAATCTTATTTTCCAATTTCTCATCAGGCGTTCAATCTTATTTTCCAATTTCCCAGGTGTTCTCTCTTATTTTCCAAATTCCCCCATGATGGCGTTCGCTTTTTCACAATATCCCTGCCGCTCTCAATCAGGAAAATTCTGATTCCCTGGAATCCAACCTTTTCCTATGGCAAAAGCTTTAGAAAGCAGTTGTGGATAGATTTGATATTCGGAGACATCCCAACCAAAATTTATTGCCCGATTCGAAAAATAACCGGAATTTTTTTTTCTGGAAAAATTTTCAGGAAAAAGTTTCCAAATTTTTTTTTTCAAAAAAAATTCAAAAATTTCAAAAAAAAATTTCAGTAAAAATTAAGTTTGTGCAGGAAAAATTTTCAAAAGCTTTCTTCTGTGTTTTTCCGGAATGGTTAACTTGGTGGATAGGTTAGTTAACCCAAATGGGACAAAGTTCTACGAAGTTCCTCACGATTCAAATCACGGACTACCCCTTCTTCGAACAACGTGCAGAAAATGTTCCAAAAACACCACCCATGGATTTTCGGAATTTCCCCAACAGGCTCTCCTTCCCTCAGACGTTCCATCACAGAAGAGAAGAGCGGGGACACAGGGGTGGATGCTAGGGCGACCACTTCGGGCCTCCCTCTACTAGGCCCAGCCAAAATATCCTTTTTGCCTTTTTGTCAAATTCCCCGATTTTAACCAGAATAATTTTCCTGATTTCCCCTCTGACTAAATCGCACAAAAACCAGATATCAGGCATCTCACCTGTTTTTAAAGAAATTCCCGATTTTCATTTTTTCCAAAATTCATGATCCTTCACCTCTGCTGAAAATTTACGACTTTTCTCAGAAATTCCATGACTTATCCACGACTGGATAATATCCATGACTTATCCAGTTCGACGAAACACCTCTCGGTGGAGGCGTCCCACCTCCCGAAATGACGTCCTGTCTCGCAGCTCGGAGTGAGAGTTTACGCCATTTACACTACTTACCGTGGGGAGTTCAAGTCGAGGTTTAATTTGCGCCCAGGCGTAAATGTGGTCCCCTGCCCCACCGCTTCGGAAAAATGTGAGGCAGGGGGTCAAATTTATTCATCGGCGCAATTTAATCCTGACTTGAACTCCCCGCGGTTGGAGTGTAGCAATGAAAATAAGTGAAAACAACGTTTTTGAAGAAAACTGCTGTGAACCTTCTGCTGTAAAAACTGCTACAAGAAGTTGTTGTAAATCTCTTTTACGTTCGTACAGCAATTTACTACAGCAACGCTTCATGTTGCGAGTTTCTTCAAAGGTTGCTGTGGCAACTCAAACGCTTTGGTTGTGTAAATAGGGCATAAACCTTGTTCCTCTTGATTTATCCACTGTACAGCGGCGGCGGAATTAATGTACTCACACATGTAAAAAATTGCAACCGTTCAGATTTTGGCAAAAATTCTATGCTGCAGATAAAGATCCTCTTTTGTAACCGAGGTCAAAATCTGACGCCTCTAGAACGCTTTGTTGAAATCTGGCGCTTTAATTTCTACCGCCTGCATAAGAACAAAAAGAAAGAAAAAAATAGTTTCGGAGGCCACAGTTAAATGGGAAAAACACATGTGTGGGAACATTAATTACGCCGCCACTATGCACACATGTATTTGTAAATCGAATGCGGCAACAATGCAATTTTTTGTTAATTGAAACTAAACTTTCCTCCACAGAGACCTTATTGGTCACTGTTTCACGACACTGGCAAATGCGAAAAATGCAATTTCATTGGCAGGCACTTTGCTTCTGCGAGAGACCCACTGGAATGGCAATTTTCGAAATTGGAACACATACGGATTCCTCAGGTCCATAGAAATTATTTTCCCAGCACCTCCGCTCTTGCCAACAGACGCTGCCTTATCTTTCCCTTTCCGTCAACTCTGCAAGAATCGTTGCAATTCTCATTTCACTCTGTGTCCTCAGAATGGTATTTCTATCGACTGGAATGACGTTTGCATTTGGCATCACTGTCACCAGGGGCAGTCCATGGCCAATTCCGAGTGTGGATTTGAGTCGGAAATTTGATTTCTATGCAGGACGGTTTTCAATAATTGTGAAGCAAAACCACTGTTGTGCACGATGAAAAGGAGAGTGTCCTTTTGCGCTTGCATAAGGTATATGAAACACACCACATCAAAACCAATCTGGGTACTTTTCTTTAGATCCGGTGAGCAGAAAAAATGAGATTTTTTTTTGCATTTGTGCCCTTGGTGGGAGGGGTTTTGATTTGTATATCGGACCTTTTCCGTCACCGACATCATCTGAACAGCTGATTTGGTCAACCATCACCCCCGGCAAATTTAGACAATTTTTATTTTGACAAACAATTAAACAAATTCTGATGTGACGTGATGTGATATTTTTGTGGCATGTTTTGACTGTTGTGGCACCCAATTTGGATAATTGGCCAGATGTGCACCGAACTTTGCATTTGAATTAATTTTTCACTTTGGCATCAAACTGTTGATTCTCTTCAAGGACGTTTCGGTGAGTTGTGACGACTTTCGATGCAGAATTCGCATTCCAGACATTTAAAATTGAGTGGCACTGGTTCAGATTCAATTAGCCAGGTGCACGGACTCAATTTGCTAGGTGTAGGAATTGAGAAAATACTGTTCCGCACAAATACGTGGAGCACCAAATCCATGTTCTTGTGACAAGTGTGAAGATTGGTCGGTGATAAAAGTTCATCATTTGGGTGCACAAATTGTGCCTAAAACCTTGAGTCGGAGAAATTCTTGTTTCCCATTTCACACCTGTCGGCTGCATTGCATCTGTGATCGTTCTTTTTGAAAGACAAAATCGCAAACGTGCAGTGACTTTTTTCTAAAATCAGCCAATGGGGGGACCTCAAACGAATCAAAGTTTGACGCCAGTGGAACAAAATCATTTCAAGGGAGCTAATTTCGGTAAGGAATTCTCTTAGGTATTTCTTGGGCGCCCTGCGTATTTTGACCATGCTGTAGAATCCATTTTGGATTGATGGCCAGACTAGACTACTGTTTTCATTTTTTGTTTTTACTTGTCGATCACTTCGGAGATCAGAATTCTTAAAAAAAAAAAACGCACCCAACTCAATCAGACGGCGAGAGGACAAGATGAGTCCTGCACCAAATGAGGACACAATGCCAGAAGTTTTGGCACAAAAAGTTGCTGATGTGATCCCAAAAACAATGAACAATGAAGACAAATAAAAATAAAAAAAATAATGAAGGGAAGACACATGAAGTGGAAATGTTTTTCTCCAATCTTTCCTTCTTTCCGGACTGTCAAAAACTCAGTAGGTGTGCCAATTTCAGGCCTTGTTGATCAGGACAGACCATTTTTTTCATTCATGTTGGAAAAGATCAAACGCACAGGTCAACACACTTTCCAACGAATTGCTTCAGCCAACAATCGAAGAATTGGAATTGCGCTTGGTCGGTAATTTCTGGATTCAAATATAGCAGCCAGCAGATTGGATCGGGGGACTGGGATAGAACGGACTGAGGCAGAAGTGGACTGAGGCAGGTGGACTGAGGTAGAATTGGACAAAGGAGGGAGTTTTTGCATGGAGGTGGTAGCTTACACCTGTCCTAACTTAACTTGAACCTCACCTGACCTAGTCTAACCTGCAGAAATTAAAAAAAATCAGCCTCCAAAAATGCAAAAATTCTGCCTCAATCCAATTCTGCCTCAGTTCGTTCTGCCCCAGTCACCGGTCCCACAGGATTACCAGGGAGAAGTGCTACAGAATAACGTCAATCCTAGGTTGCAGGTATAATTTTTAGAATTGAAGTGAATGGAGAAAATTCTTCACACAACCTCGGATTAGCACTATTGCAGAGCACTTCTCCACAGGGTCAGGGGGTCAAAATGACACAAACCAAAGAGGAAAAATGATCGATGCAGTCTGACTTCAGATGGTTGCTGCTGTTTTGAAAAATTGGAATTCCTTGAGTTTTCCAGGAGGATTCTCAGTTTTTTCCAGGGTTGATTATGGGTTCAAGATCAAGAATGGGTTGTTGAAGAAATAAGACATGGTGGAAAGAGAATTGGTCGAATGGATCAAGACAAAAATGGCAAGACAAGAATGTTCATCAGGTGTCATAATTGGAAATTCAAAAAAATGTAAACTAAAAAATGGAAATTTTGGAAATTTTCAATTTTCCAGGGTTTTTTTCCGAAAATCCGAGATTTCCAGGTTTTCCAGGTCACAAAAAAATTCCATGAGTATTCCAGGTTCTCCAGGTTGGAAGCAACCATGCAGTTCAAAAATAGCCATTGAAATGGAAGGCAGAACAGAAATGGGCACCGGTCCACGACCACAACATGGTTTCTGAGGATTAAAGGGTCAAAGGTCTGTTTCTTGTAAGAGGAAGGGAACGGATAGTGAGCAGTGAGGTCCAGCCCAGAGCATTAGACAATAGTTTCCCCACAAGTGTCATAAGAACCAATACTTTGTTGTGCTTGGAGTCCTAAAGCGTCCTTGGCAGAAGTTTCTTTTTTGCGAGAGCCCTTTCAAAGACCATCCAGTGTTACCCATAAGTCCAGACTCAGGTTTACTTGCACACACCAAACACTTTTTTCACAATTATTTTCTAGTTGATGCATTCCATTTTTCGGATGATGAATGGGTGGAAAAGTTTACCACACACGACCTGCCACATGCAGTGTCTGGCATTCTGAAAACGGCCAAATCCGTCAAACATTTCCAAAACATTCAATGAAATTAACTCAAAAAATAAATTCGCGCTTCAACACACAAGAAATTTCAAAACTTCCGGTTTGATTTAACGATTTGGGAATATTTAACATTAGCTTGGCATAACTTTTAGTTGGCACTTGCTGCTCGGTTTATAGTCAATGACTTTCGGCAGACCACGAGTGTGTCTGCAATCTTGTCCTCTCTCAAGTTAGATCCTCTAATTTACAGAAGGGAAGAAAGAAGACTGTCATTTCTCATAAAGATCTTTAAGGGCCACATACACATGCAGGTGCCTGAGATCTTCTCTTCTGATTTTCACTAAAGGCGCTCACTTCACTTCTTCCAATTCAAAATCCCTCTAATTAAGACCAACGCGCATCTTTTTTCTTTTTCCCACGAGCTCTTAAGTCGTGGAACGCTCTCCCTAGCAGCTCTCCTTTGATAAATTCTATCCGGTTTTGATTGAGACCCCGCAATAAATGCAAGCAGCCCAGGAAGCACTTCACTTTTCAATTTTGTCTTCAATATCGTTTCTCTGTTGCTCTTTATTTAATTTTATTTTTTTCCCTCAATGTCTTGGAGATTGTCCATTTGCACTTTTGTTTTCCCTTTTTATTGACATGCACAAGTATCTGACATGATTGTATATTTGCACTTTCTAAAACAAATTAAACGGAATTAAATTGAATAACTTTTAGTTGGTGTACTTTGATGTTTGTTATTAGAGTTTTGGTAACTATTATTTGACGTTGGCATTAGATTTTTTAGCATTTTATGACATTTGGCACTTGCATTTTGGGACTTTGATGTTTGTCTTTAGAGTTTTAGTAACTATTTATTGACTTTGGCATTAGTTTTTTCAGACTTTTCTGATATTTGGCACTCGTTTTTCTTTAGTAATTTCTTATGTTTCGCAAAAGTTGTTTGAGTATTTTCTGATGTTTCACACGAGTTCAGTTTCAAAGATTTTTTTAGTGAAGAAGATTTTTAGTTTCGTTTAGAAGTTGTAGCATCCGGCACTCTGAAAACGACCAAATCTTTCCAAGACATTCAACGAATTCATTCATTCACTTATTTAGTCTCGGCTCCTACATTTCCAAAAAATTACTGATGTTAGGCCCAAATCAAATCTCAGTTTTACAAATTCTCTCAATTGTTCAGTTAACTGTCAGTTAACTGAACTCGAAAAATGAGTGAGTTCAGTCAACTGTCAGTTAACTGAACTCGAAAAATGAGTTTGAGTTCAGTCAACTCTGTCAGTTAACTGAACTCGAAAAATGAGTGAGTTCCGTTGACTGTCAGTTGACTGAACTCAAAAAATGAATTCATCAGTTAACTGAACTCAAACTGTCAGTTAACTGAACTCAAAAAATGAATTCATCAGTTAACTGAACTCAAACTGTCAGTTAACTGAACTCAAAAAATGAATTCATCAGTTAACTGAACTCAAACTGTCAGTTGACTGAACTCAAAAAATGAATTCATCAGTTAACTGAACTCAAACTGTCAGTTGACTGAACTCAAAAAATGAATTCATCAGTTAACTGAACTCAAACTGTCAGTTAACTGAACTCAAAAAATGAATTCATCAGTTAACTGAACTCAAACTGTCAGTTAACTGAACTCAAAAAATGAATTCATCAGTTAACTGAACTCAAACTGTCAGTTGACTGAACTCAAAAAATGAATTCATCAGTTAACTGAACTCAAACTGTCAGTTAACTGAACTCAAAAAATGAATTCGCACTCCACCCGCAGCAGAATTTGCAAAACTGAAATTTGATTTGGGCCAATTAACATCAGAATTTTGTTGGACATGTCGGACCCGAGACTCGGTCAAATTTATCCAACTGTATTTTACACGCGATGAATTTCAAACAATACAGTGCCGGGAAAATTTTTGCACCAAAGTTTTTCCTTTGTAGTCCAACCAAATGAAGAAGAAATAAATCAAAAATGTTTTTTCTGAAATATATGCAATAAAATTGTTGAAACAAAACTTGTGAAACAGATGTCACAACATGTTGATGAAACACGACACTTTATTCTTTGTAAAAAAAAGGACGTAAGTTAAGGAAAGTTTCGGAGGCAACACCATTTCTGCCATTTAATTTACATTCGTGGCTCCATTAATTTTCCCGATGCTGTACATACATTCTTACCACTTTGCATGGTAGCAGTTCAAATGTTTGATGTTTGTCATTAGTTTTACTGGTGTTTGGAGTTTTTGAAGTTTGGCATAACTTTTAGTTATGTACTAGTTATGTATAGTATAGTTATGTATATGTTTAGTTATGTATGTATGTTTTAGTTTTGTTCTTTTGACATTTGTCATTAGTGTTTTAGCAAGTATTCATTAATGTTGGCATCAGTTTTTTTGGCATTTTCTGATATTATTTGGCACTAGTTTTATGGTGCTTTCTGATGTTTGGCATTCATTTTTTAGTATTTTCTGATGTTTGGCATTCATTTTTTTAGGATTTTCTGATGTTTGGCATTCATTTTTTAGTATTTTCTGATGTTTGGCATTCATTTTTTTAGTATTTTCTGATGTTTGGCATTCATTTTTTAGTATTTTCTGATGTTTGGTATTCATTTTTTAGTATTTTCTGATGTTTCGCAAAAGTTTGTTTTGGTACCCATTGTCTGATGTTTCACATGAGTTAAGCACAGAAGATATTTTTTAGTTTAGAAGATTTTTTTTAGTAAAATCTTGTTTAGTTTCGACGTTCTGAACATTAGTTTCACAGTATTTTCTGATGGTTGGTTTTGAACTTTTATATTTTCTGTTTGTTTCGTATCGTTATTTCGTTTCTGATGTTCATTCAGGTTTCCATCTTGGACTGTGTCCATTCAAATATCTGCAAAAAAATTCAGTTTTACATCCAACGAGAGTTGCATTTCAATGTAATGGAGAAGGAATAGTGAACATATCCTAAAACATTTTGCTTTTGTTTTTTTGTCGTGGAGATCTGTCAATCTCATCTCATAATTCATCATTTGTTTTTTTTTTATTTCATTCATTCATCATTTAGTCTCTGCCACATTCCTATGTATTTTTAACAGTATTTTGGCCTAACAGCACCCTCCCTGATCATATGGGCAGGCTCCCAGACGATCATGAAAAAAAAAATTAATTTGCCAGTATCATGAAAGATGAGATGTGCGTTTCCCCCGAACAGCTGAACTGGGACAGCAGACGGAGTTTAGACAGCCACAGAAGCCGGAGACCATGCAAGAAGATCAATCAGACACCCATCCCAGCAGATCAGGAATCAGCGATCACAAATGAATCCACGATTGTCGACTGGAGACATGAATGGAAGCACAATAGTGTTGCACATAAAACTTATGCTTCCATACATGTTTCGAAACGAGCAATCAATGTCCAGCAGAGCTAGCCAGCCAATCACAGGAGGACGAACTCCAACGCAGCCAATCAGGATGCATTTCTGCGGAGGTTCTGCCAATCTGATCACAGAAGCCTGCCTGTCTCGCCTCGTCTTCATCTCTGAATTGTGTTGCAAATCATTATTTGGTTTCCATCACAAGGGAAACCTCCCCGAGGAAAGTATCCTTTCTGCCATGTTTTTACCGAAAACTGCAAATTGCATGAAAATATTTCCAAATTTCTTTTGACTGTTGGGGAATCCTTCCTCCTGGGAAGACGAGGTTGTTCATTTCACATGCGAAAATTGACAAGTAGATTATATTTTTACAAAGTTTCACAATCGTTTCGAATAGCATCCAATGCCCGTATGAGATAGCAAAGTTCCTCATTGGAGATGTAAACAGAGGTAAATTTTGTCGGAGATGTGATAAGAGGTGAATTTTATCCAATGTCTTTTTTACCGTGGGGAGTTCAAGTCAGGATTAAATTGCGCCGAGGAATAAATTTCACCCCCTGCCTCACATTTTTTCGAGGCGGTGGGGCAGGGGACCACATTTACACATCGGCGCAAATTAAACCTCCCCACGATCAGAGATTCATCCGATGTTTTTGTCAGAGTCACCAGGTGGGATCCTCCCACAACCTGTTTAGTGAGGTTCAGGCACCCTGAACTCATTGCCATTCTGGAAAAAAGATGTGTGTTCCCTTGACGGCAATACTGGCACAACCTTGATGTCGGATAGCCAAAGAAGCCAGAGACCAGTGGCAGATACACCAGAGAAGAGAGGGCCACCGCCCCCTCATGGGGTAAAATGCTGATTTTTTGCTGAATTTTTGGGGAAACCACAATAATTTTGCACCAAAAAAACGAACCACAAAATGCAGAATTTCTCCATCTTCGGCAGGCTTTGTTCCTCAGAAGATCTCTTCCAAGGAGATCTGCTCTTTGGATGGGACCCTGCTGTGGATCTTCCCAAGACCCCATACCGAAAGCCCTCTTCCGTGTGCTGCCCCGCCTCCTCAGGAGACTGGATCCACCACTGCTGCAGACAATCCAAGGATACAGACATCTCAAGCAGTTCCGGAATTGACACCCAGAAAAAACAATCTGGCGATTGCTCACTGCGAGACATGAATGGTAGTACTGACACATCTAAGAGATTCAAACGGCATGCTACATACATGTCTTGAAGCGACCAATCAGGAACTGCACCAATGAGGGACAAGGAACTGCACCAATGAGGGACAACCAACAAGGAACTGCACCAATGAGGGACAAGGAACTGCACCAATGAGGGACAACCAATAAGGAACTGCACCAACGAGGGACAAGGAACTGCACCAATGAGGGACAACTAAAAAGGAACTGCACCAATGAGGGACAAGTAACTGCACCAATGAGGAACAACCAATAAGGAACTGCACCAATGAGGGACAACCAGTAAGGAACTGCACCAATGAGGGACAAGTAACTGCACCAATGAGGGACAAGTAACTGCACCAATGAGGAACAACCAATAAGGAACTGCACCAATGAGGGACAACAAATAAGGAACTGCACCAATGAGGGACAAGTAACTGCACCAATAAGGAACAACCAATAAGGAACTGCACCAATGAGGGACAACCAGTAAGGAACTGCACCAATGAGGGACAAGTAACTGCACCAATGAGGAACAACCAATAAGGAACTGCACCAATGAGGGACAACAAATAAGGAACTGCACCAATGAGGGACAAGTAACTGCACCAATGAGGAACAACCAATAAGGTACTGCACCAATGAGGGACAACCAGTAAGGAACTGCACCAATGAGGGACAACCAGTAAGGAACTGCACCAATGAGGGAAAACAAATAAGGAACTGCACCAATGAGGAACAACCAGTAAGGAACTGCACCAATGAGGGACAAGTAACTGCACCAATGAGGTACAACCAATAAAGAACTGCACCAATGAGGGACAACCAACAAGGAACTGTACCAATGAGGGACAAGGAACTGCACCAATGACGGACAACCAACAAGGAACTGCACCAATGAGGAATAAACCAATAAGGAAACGATGAGGAACTGCACCAATGAGGAACAACCAACAAGGAACCAATGAGGAACTGCACTAAAGAGGAACAATGAGGAACGTCCCAGGATTTTGGAGTGCTCCCTCCACCAAAGATTGAAGAGGTTGTCCAAAGGAGTCTAGGAAGGATCACTGGAAATTCATCAAAAGCATCATGAAGCATGACTCATCTCAGCAGCACACACAGCACAGCTTGGATCTCCAGTCACTTGCGGTTGTTGACTGAAATCTCCTGTCACTTGTGGTTGTGGACTGGAAACATAAATATTATCATACCGTTGTCTTACAACTTCTCTTGTGAAAGATGATTATGCTAATATTTATGTTGAACCCAACAACCAAAGTCAACGACACGACCGGACGTCAATCAACAAAACAGAAGATTCAACACAAGAAAGACAAGTTTATTCTTTGAATGCATGTGTGTATTGTTGATAGTTTAAATTCAAGGCAAGCAGGGATGCCAATGAAGGGCAGGTATAGTGGCGGCGGAAAAAGATTACTCATACATGTGTTTTTCCCATTTGATTGTTGCCTCCGAAACTTTTTTTTTATTTCTTTTTACTCTTATGCATTTGGAAGAAATTAAAGCGCCAAATTGCAACGGAGCTTTCTAGAGGTGTCAGATTTTGACAATAGTGATGAAAGAGGATCTTTTATTTCTACAGCATGGAGTTTTTGCTAAAATCTCAAGAATGGAAAGTTTTCACATGTATGGGTAATCTTTTTCCACCGCCAGTATACAATCACAAAACCAATACTGTCTCCCATGATCCAATGCAGGTACTTGAAAAAGGGATTCATGGTTTCTGTGACTGAACATAATTTGTGGCAGAGGGCAATACCCCCAAAATTAATGCCACCTGCGATGTGTTAGTCGTTACTTTTGGCTCACCCTGATGGGGGAAATCTTGCCTGTGGAGCACCAACATTGCACCCAACTCTGGCCTGTGAAACAGCAATATTGTACCCAACTTTGGCCTGTGAAACAACAATATTGCACCCAACTCTGGCCTGTGAAACACCAATATTGTACCCAACTTTGGCCTGTGAAACAACAATATTGCACCCAACTCTGGCCTGTGAAACACCAATATTGTACCCAACTTTGGCCTGTGAAACAGCAATATTGTACCCAACTTTGGCCTGTGAAACAACAATATTGCACCCAACTCTGGCCTGTGAAACACCAATATTGTACCCAACTTTGGCCTGTGAAACAACAATATTGCACCCAACTCTGGCCTGTAAAACACCAATATTGTACCCAACTTTGGCCTGTGAAACAACAATATTGCACCCAACTCTGGCCTGTGAAACAGCAATATTGTACCCAACTTTGGCCTGTGAAACAACAACATTGTACCCAACTCTGGCCTGTGAAACACCAATATTGTACCCAACTTTGGCCTGTGAAACAGATTTTGCACCCAACTCTGGCCTGATGAAAGAGGAATCTTTTATCTAATCTGGCACTGTGAATACCAATATTGCAAAAAATCTCAAGACCTGTGAAACACCAATTTGTACCCACTGTATGGCCCGTAAAACAACAATATTGCACCCAACTCTGGCCTGTATACAATCACCAATATTGACCCAATACTGTCTGGCCATGATGCAATGCCAGGTACTTGCAAACAAGGGATTCATGACTCTGTGAAATGAACATAATTGTGGCCAGACTTTGGCTGTGAATACCCAAATATTAATGCCCAACCTTGCGCGTGTTAACGTTACCATATTGGCTCACCCTGATGGGGGAAATCTTGCCTGTGGAATACCAACATTGCACCCAAACTCTGGCCTGTGAAACAGCAATATTGTACCCAACTTTGGCCTGTGAAACAACAATATTGCACCCAACTCTGGCCTGTGAAACACCAATATTGTACCCAATCTTGGCCTGTGAAATACCAATATTGCACCCAAACTCTGGCCTGTGAAACACCAATATTGTACCCAACTTTGGCCTGTGAAACAGCAATATTGTACCCAACTTTGGCCTGTGAAACAACAATATTGCACCCAACTCTGGCCTGTGAAACACCAATATTGTACCCAACTTTGGCCTGTGAAACAACAATATTGCACCCAACTCTGGCCTGTAAAACACCAATATTGTACCCAACTTTGGCCTGTGAAACAACAATATTGCACCCAACTCTGGCCTGTGAAACAGCAATATTGTACCCAACTTTGGCCTGTGAAACAACAACATTGTACCCAACTCTGGCCTGTGAAACACCAATATTGTACCCAACTTTGGCCTGTGAAACAACAATATTGCACCCAACTCTGGCCTGTGAAACACCAATATTGTACCCAAATCTGGCCTGTGAAATACCAATATTGCAACAAAATCTGACCTGTGAAACACCAATATTGTACCCAACTTTGGCCCGTAAAACAACAATATTGCACCCAACTCTGGCCTGTAAAACACCAATATTGCACCCAAATCTGGCCTGTGAAATACCAATATTGCAACAAAATCTGACCTGTGAAATACCAATATTGTGCCGAAATGCACCTAAAATTTCAAAATTATGTCAGTTTCTGCTGGACTTACGTCCCCAAGACTTCCCACCACAAGCTTCCCCATTGGAACCCCTCTGAGGTTCCACCCAGTAATTGGGGTCAGATCTGGGCCCTCTACCCTGGCCAGGAGCGTGGCTCCCTGATTGAGCTCCACCCAGATCCTTCACTGTGGACCCCACAGAAAAGACACGCATAAAAACGTCCCATAAAAACGTCCCTGTTGAAAGGCTTCTTTGGGGAACAGAATGTCCGATTGCTGGAATTTTGCCTCCTGTCAAATTTTGCCTATTTATTTGTGTCTATTGCTTCTTGCTGAAATTTTTGCCTCAATGATTTTTTGCATCTCGTAATGTCATTTGCCTTTTGCTGTGTCATTTGCATCTCGCCGTGACATTTGCCTTTCGCTGTGTCATTTGCCTCTCGCCTTGTCATTTGCCCCTTGCTGTGTCACTTGGCTCTTGTCTGTGCAGTTTGTGTAATTTTCATGTAGACTTTAGCCTCAATAATGTGTCATATTCTAGCCAAATTTGTGAGACATCATTCCCGACCAAAACTCAAAGAGTCGCACCAGAAGTGGGTTCACGTGGGTATAGAAACGACAAATTTGGACGTCAGTCTGGCATGGAGTTGTTTTTGCTTCAAAAAGCTGGTGAAGAAACAGTAAGGACAGTTATGATGAACTGCAAAACATTTGTGGCAAGCTGAAAGAAAGGCACTTAATAAATTTGTGTTTTCCAGACTTTTTGGGGGCAATAATGTCCCCAAAAATGGGAACTACAGACGTCACGCAATCTCGAAAAAATGCAAAAGTTGCCACTGATGCAGTGGAGAATCTGTAAAGTTTGCCATGATGTAAAGGCATTGAAAACTGACGATCCTTTATTGCCACTTTTAGCGGCACTTTGCAACCAATTTTTTTGCAGTGTAGGGTATCCAAATACTGAGAAGTCTACCATCCAGTGAGGTTCTGAAAATTATTCCTGCTGTCATTTTGGTTGCAGTTCGGAATACCTGCCGACATTTGAAAAAAGCTGAACTGGACGAGTTTTCACATACGCTCAAACAGCCAAAATGGGATAGGAAGATGAGGACGATGTAGGTCGGATAGGATAGATTGGGATAGGTGTGTTAGGATATGTTAGGTTAGGTTAGGTTTAAATTAGCTTTAAGTATATCAGGTTTAATTAGCTTTAACTATATCAGAGAGCAATGGTGATAACTCGTTCAGTTCAATGTCGGCAGGAATTCCGAACTGCTACCGTCATTTTCACAGTGCACTTCAATAAAATGGACATTCTCTTCTTGAATAGAAGATATTTTATGAACAATTTCTGCAGGAATCACAGTTCAAAATTTATGAAAATGTCAAGACGTAACTATCTTTTGTTGAAAATTCAAAATTGTCAAAACGCAACTATTATTTTGTATTATCACCTTCAAAATGCCAGCAAACAACAATTCTATAAAAAAAAACAAAAAAAAAAAGAAAAACAGAAAAACACCATCAAATGCAAGTGAAATTATTGTTAGTAACATGAGCAAAAATTTATGTTCGCCCATTGGGTACATTTTGCGGCACCTGCCATGAAAAATACGAATCCCTGAAAGCACTCAAAATGTGTGCGAACAAGCAAAAAGAAGGGGGTTTACAGTTCGGAATTGCTGCCGACATTTGGCGGAGACAATTTCGTGGATGTTTCGGTTCTGTTTTAATAGGTAGAAGCCAAACAGTACCTACCGAAGTTGACAAAACCAATAAGCTGACAAGCAGTAGCTTGATGACAAGGGTTGTTTTGATCTCGGTTGGCTAGCTTGAAAAAAGAAACAATGCAAGCTACACGTGCCCTAAATTCGCTCAACAAAATGTCGGCCGGCATTCTGAACCATTGCCGAAAAATGACCAAAACAGGGTGATGAGAACATCTCTCAAGTTGGAGCCTGTTGCAGTGTCTTTCATTTTTATTTTTTATTTTACTTTTGCCTTCCGGCATCAACACTTCTGACCATATACTCCTTTGCCAGCAAGCTTAAACCAAACCCAAACCCAAAGCTTAAAAGTTGGCCCTCAACTCGTTCCACCATCTCACATTTGATTGCTATATCCATCACACAGTAATTCTGATTGCAGATAACATATGGGGAACCCTGTTTTGAACCAGCATTATTTTGCTGTTGGGGACCCCAGAGCTCGTTTCAAATACATGTGGGAATTTTCAAATAGTATTTGTGCTTACTTTCAAGATTTGAGTGTCTAATCCATACCTATTGTTAAAATTGACAACTTTTATTCACCCATGTTTTGTTCAATTATTGCTATTTGGAAATTTGAAATTCAAATAGAATAAAGCTTCTTCTTCTTCTCACCCAAGTCGAAAGCTGAAGCTGAGTGGGAGCTGAATTGAAGCCCGAGAGTAAGTCGGGGGAGGGGCAGATTTGAGAGCAATTGCATTTCCACAATTGGGAAGGATTCACCCGAATCCCAGATGAAGCTGAGTGCTGATAATCTGATATTATCAACGTTGAAGTTTTATTTATGTTGAGCTTATGTTGTTAAGCTTGCTTCTGTTAAACTATTGCTGTTAAGTGTTGAGCTTATGTTGATGATAATCGATAAGCTTTTGTTGTTTCCCTATCTCTTCAAATTTGCTTTGATTGCAGGCTGCATTTTGTTTGCTTTGCAATTTATAAAAAACCAGAAGGGAATTCCACACCAAAAAATTAAAAAAATTCTGCGGACCTCGGATTTGAACCCAGATCGCCGCGTGAATGCAGGTGTGCAAACAACAATAAATGAACAAACTTTTCAAGTTCATGTAATGTGATGTAAAATATTTGCCCTGTTTAAAACCTTTTTATT
>JASGXE010005062.1:0-26955 GCA_030068105.1 Sinentomon sp. SZTP_YWyxl | reverse complement strand
CAAAATTTCTTTTTTTTGGGAAATTCATTGAGTTTTAAGTTGCTGTTCATTTTTCAACAAAAATTTTCCTTTTTCGTGGGTGGGTTTGTTCCTTTATTGGAGAGGTTTTTCTATTTTGTGTGATATCCTCGGGGAGATCCATAATGGGCCTTGGGGCGGGCGAGCGTGGCGCCTATGCGGATTTAATCAGAATTTGAAGAAAATGCTTACCAACTTTAGCGGACTGAGATGAGGTTTTAATAAGACTTGTGCGTTTTTGGCATGCCGATTTAATCTGATTAAAGTTCTTGAATGTCTATGATCTGCCTGGCCAGCCTAATAATCAGATGAGCTCTTGAGTGTCACATCATCTCATAGGAAATTGGCTTTGGGTTGTAGCTACAGGCAAAATGCTCTAGGCAGGCTGTAGGCGTTGGGCTATAGGATCGGGGCTCTGTTGAGTTTTGGAAAGTTTTTTGTGCTAAAAACCACTCTAGGCAAAAGACGAAAAAATATAGGCAAAAGGCAACAAACTTTTGACAGGTTTTCTCCAAGCATGTGATGATACGATATGTTGAGATTAATCAATCAGTCAGTCAATCATTTTCGCTATGATAGTTGCAAATATACAATAATAACTAACAAAAATAGCAATAAGAAACGGCAGAGGGGCGAGTAAGAATACAATCAAAGAATTCCACTAGCAGAGCGAAAAAGAAGGATAAAAGCAAGTGAAATTTCATGTAAAACAACGGTTCATACAAGGACGTATAGACTCGGAAGAGACTCAACTAGCGACCATCCTGATCACAACAGTGATACACGAGCTGTGAAGGAAGACAAACTCCTAATTTGAAGAGACACACATTTTAAGAATTGAGAGTTAGGCAGGGAGTTCCACGACTTGAAAGTTCCTGGGAAGAAAGAGAAGAGAAATGAGCTTGATTTGATTAATGGGATTTTGAATTGGTACTGGCGAAGAGATGCCTTTCCTCGGATCCTTTCACGGCAATTGCCGTGAAAGGATCAGACATCAGAAATTTGGATATGAGAAAATCCCTCAACATTTTTGTGATAAACACAGCCTCTTATCCGCCTTTCTTACAAGTAAGGACTTAAGAGACACTTAAGAGACATCATAATCTCAGACACAGTTGTGGTGTACCGATAATCATTAAAATTTAAACCAAAGCGTGCCGCGGAATGGTGGAATTTTTAAGCATCAGCATATAAGACCAAACGCGATGAAGGTCCCAAACTACGGATTCATATGTTCAAGCAAGGGAGGAACAGCAGGTTAGAAAGTCCGAAGTTTAGACTGACTAGTCACGTTTCTTCGAAAAATTCCAAGTGCACGATTAGCCTTGTTAACTGGACAGTTTATGTGCTCGTCCTGTGGTAGTTTATCTTGCAGAGTAATCTCCAAGTGGTTAAAGAATGATTGATAAGCAATATACTTTCACCCTAGATTTAAACGTTTCGCATGAATTTTCCATGGAGTACAAATTCAACATGTCTCAGTTCAAAACATTAATAACCATTCTCGACTCATCATCACCCCTTTCTTGTAATCGATTAAGATTTCGTCAAAAAATCGCTAAAAATTATGTATTTTATACAGAACTCGACAAAGTCACAATGTCATCTGGTTAGAGGTCAATCTTACTTGATGCGCGTTCGAAGGTATTTTTTATGAAAAGGATAAATTGAGTTCCCAATGCACGCCCTTGAGACACTCCTGTTACAAGTTTTAGAAGGGATTTTGAAGCATGACCACCACGTTTGTACTCCAAGATGAAAGATAATGACCACGAGAAGTTCCACACTGTCAATCTCTGTGGCACATGTGGATCTCTTACGCGCGTTGCTTCCGCCCCATTTCTGCCCCACATTTGACCAGCCTTCGAATATCGCGACCTGATTGCGTGAACAGCGATCTCAAAGTTTGGCAAAAGTGATCTGTAAGAAGCTATGCAAAAGTGGATCATGTTCACAGCACTCTCAGATCGCGACGTGTCACTCTCCACTTGCAGTGTCCTCGCTGTCCGGCGAGAACTCTGCCCACAGCAACGTTCTGAGATCACGGAACGATCCATGCAGCAACGGCCAAGAGCAGCGAGAGCCAACGCGCAGGCAGTGCCTGAGATTGCCTGCGGGCACTCTCCGAAATCCGGAAATAAATTTCTCTGCGCGCTCTTTTGCCAGCTGATTCATTCCAAACTTGCGCGGAGTCGCGCCATTTTTTGTTCGAGTCCGAGCGTCGCCTCCGGTCCGAGTCGCAAGATTGCTTTGCGCGCGTTGCTGCCTTGTCTTTCCTTTGCAGTGATTTTGTGCGTCATCATTTCCCGTGATTTTGTGCAATTTTTTGGACTTGTCTTTTCCTGTGGCTGCAATTCTCTGGCACCTGTGCGGACATTTCACAACAATTGTCTTTGCCACTTTCATCAGCATGCGGAAATTGTCGTCAATTTCCACAAGAGGACAACACAAAATTTTCACATTTCTAAATTCAAAAGATTTCTGTCCCGCCTTCTCAATTATGTCCTGCTCCCAAAAACATGGACACAGGATGTTAGGTTGGGTAGATCAACTTGTTATGGAGGGGTAGGTATCCAAAGGGGCAGGGCCGGATTTTCCAACAGGCCCAGGTCTGGGGCGGCAAAATTGCGAGGATGGCAAAAAGTGGCGACGGAGACCATTTTTGGCATTTTTACGGGAACTGTTTTCGGTAATTTTCCCTGCTGCGGCGCGGTCGCGGCAGGGAAAATTACGTCGTTAGATTTGACGTTGCCAAAAGCAGCATTTTCCCCACAGTTTGTACGGAAAAATGCTGGAAAAAAATGCTGGGTACCAATCTAGGATCCGTGATGCATGATTTTTATGTGCCACCGTCTCAATTTCCTGCCAAAATGTTTTTTTCCATCTTCCGCGCAATGTCATTCCATCATGGAAAACCTGGCAATTGTTTTGTGCGCAGTGCGAAGGACGCCATGCAGCTGCGTCTGCCACCTGTCAAGGTTCATTTGTTGTCGCCTGCCTTTTCTTTCGTGATTTGATTGACTCTTTTGCATTTCCGTTGACCGACGATTTCCGGTGCACGAGTTTTCAAACGCCGACGACATGTCATCGCAACAAGACATCCATCTTCCCCGTGTTCTGTTTGATTGTTTCTCCGAAACCAAACCAGCTTTTCCGCGAAGCAGCACCACGGACGGCCATGCTGTGCCAGTTCCAAATCTTTCTCGACATACAAGATTTGAATTTGACTGTGCCTTGTATCAAGGCTTGTGTTTGTGTCAAAAGGCATCACACCACAAGGCATCACACTTGCTGCACACAGTGATGCTTTGCTTGTGCCAACAGAGCAGCAAGTCAACATTTCGTTTCTCGCCCTTGCCTGGATCAGTTGTTGGTTGTGATTGTTTCACCAAAGTGCAGGAACTTCGAAACCAAAGAAATGTTTCGTCGCATGTGGTGTTCTCGCCACAATTTTCAAGTTGAATCTGGTGGCCAAACATTTCGGTGACAGTGTTCATCCTAATTGCTGTGATGTGACGCTGGAATGCGAATTTCTTTTGACCGAAATTGAATACCAAAGAAGGCCCTCCAGCACATGTGGAATTTCCAGTCCCCTTGCTGCGTTCGAAGAGAACAGATGAAAGACTGGGAGAGGTGATATTTTTGGTTACAGTTCGGAACACCTGCCGACATTGAACTGAACGAGATATCACCATCGCTCTCTGAAACACATAAAAAGCTAACTAAACCCAACCTAACCTCACCTAACCCAGCCCCAACCAAACCTATCCTGAACCTATCCTGACCTATCCTACCCTACCTACATCGTCCTCATCTTCCGATCCAATTTTGGCTGCTTGAGCGTGTGTGAAAACTCGTCCAGTTCAGCTTTTTTCAGATGTCGGCAGGTATTCCGAACTGCAACCATATTTTTTCTCATCGGGGAAAAAATATAATTTTCCCATCGAGGAAAAAATATAATTTTTTTCATCTCATCATGTTTTGCCAAATGATGCATCTTGGCAGATAGATATGGACCTCCACAACAAAAACCACTTCCCTCCAAAAGATGAGTCATGGTACCTGTGACATTGCGTTTGGAAACAGCAGCTTTGGAACCAACCGTGTTCTTGATTTGGAGAAAAACTCACTTTCAGACTGGGAACTTCGGCGAGAATATTTTTTGAGAATGTCACAAGCTTCTGAATACCCAGTTTCAATTTTCCCCAAGCTCTGGCTCGATGGTTGGCCCAATAAGTTAATGACGTGACCATTGTATTTCAGTAGGTCGGTATTTCACAGTTTTCCATTTTGCCTTTTCCGAGAAAAATCCCAAGAAGATGAAGGTTTTCACCTGGAAGGCCAATAACGCGTGTATTTTCCCAGTGTTGCACAGGTGCGTTATTGTGGAGCGCAAGGAGGTGACGGCCTCTGCCGAGAATGTGCATTTGGCTCTCCCTGGTGGGAAATTTAGCCTCTTGAATACGAACAAAGCATCCAAAATTTCAAAATTTCTTCAGCGCCATGCATGGGTGAGTGCCCCTCCCCTCCACCAGATGGATCTGACCTAGAACCTTCAGCACCTTAGCTCCAGCCCACAATTGAAAGGAGGCTCTGCCCCAGATCCTCCCACTGAGCTGTGCTGAGACCGTTCCCTGAGAAATGCACCCTGCGAAAACCTGAAATGATGCACCTTGGGTTGAAGCCCGAGCGAGGTTCCAAAGGACGAAGACTTTTGGCACAGCAGGGTGGAGGCGTCATCCGAAAAAGAAAAGACTTGCTGCGTGCGTATGGGCGCTTTGCATTGATCACCATTGTCACATTCAACAGTGGTATGTTCTCCAGAATGGTTGAACCTCCTCGGGACCCACCAATTGATACTGTACACTGTCAATCTCTGTGGCACTTGCGGATCTTTTACACGCGTTGCTTCCGCCCCATTTCTGCCCCACATTTGACCAGCCTTCGAATATCGCGACCTGATTGCGAGAACAGCGATCTCAAAGTTTTGCAAACGTGATCTGAAAGAGACAATGCAAAAGTGGATCATGCTCACAGCACTCTCAGATCACGACGCGCCACTCTCCTCTTGCACTGTCCTCGCTCTCTGGCGAGAACTCTGCCCGCAGCAACTTTCTGAGATCACGGAACGATCCATGCAGCAACGGCAAAGAGCAGCGAGAGCCAACGCGCAGGCAGTGCCTGAGATTGCCTGAGGGCACTCTCCGAAAACCGGAGGAAATTTCTCTGCGCGCTCTTTTGCCATGCAATCCAAACTGGCGCGGCGTCGGCGTCGCGCCATTTTTTGTTCAGAGTCTGAGTCGCAAAATGGCTTCGCGCGCGCGTTGCTGCGTTGTCTTTCCTTTGCTGTGATTTTGTGTCATTTGCTGTGATTTTGTGTTGTTTTTGTGACTTATTTCTGTGGCTGCAATTCTCTGCGGCACCTGTGTGGACATTTCACAATAACGAATTGTGTTTGCCACTTTCCCTGGCATGCGGAAATTGTCGTCAATTTCCACAAGAGGACAACGAAAAGTTTACATTTCGAAATTCAAAAGATTTCTGTCCCGTCTTCTCAATTGTGTGCTGTTCCCAAAACATGGACACCTGGACATCTGTACAGGATGAAATGAGAGAGGTTGGGTTGGGATAGGATGGTTTAGACTGGGCAGATAAAATTGGCATATGGAGGGGTAGGTATCCAAAGGTGTGGCGAATTTTGTGCCACCGTCTCAATTTACTGCCAAAATGTTTTCCATATTTCACGCAAGACCTCGCTTGTTTTATGTGCGCAGTGCGAACGTCGTCATGCAGCTGCGTCTGCCACCTGTCAGCGTTCACTTTTCGCCTTCCTTTTCTTTCGTGATTTGATTGAATCTTTTGCATTTCCGTTGACCGATGACTTCCGGTGCATGAGTTTTCAAACGTCGACGACATGTCATCGCAACACGACACCCATCTTCCCAGTGTTCTGTTTGGTTATTTCTCAGAAACCAAACCAGCTTTTCAGCGAAGCAGCCACACGGGGGGCCATCCGGCCATGTGCCAGTCCAATTCTTTCTCGACAAACAAAAGATTTGAATTTGGCTGTGCCTTTTGTCAAGGTGCACCAAATCACACCACAAGGCATCACACTTGATGCACGCAGTGATGCTTTGCATGTGCCATGCCGACAGAGCAGCAGAAAAAATCTTGTCAACATTTCGTTCCTCGCCCTTGCCTGGATGAGTTGTGTGATACTTTTACGAAAGTGCAGGAACTTCGAAACCAAACATGCCTCGTCGCATGTGCGTGTTCTCGGACTTCTCGCCACAATACTCACGTTGAATCTGGTGCAAACCTTCTGATGACACTGCAGTGCTCATCCTGATTGCTGTGACTGGAATGCGAATTTGTTTTCACCTTGCACATGTGGAATTTCCAGTTTCCTCTTGGGACAGGGGCGTATCGAAGAGAACAGATTGGGAGGGGTGATTTTTTCCCATCGGGGAAAATGTCATTTTTTCGTCTCTATCATTTTTGCCAAATGATGCATATTGGCAGATAGATGTGTGCCTTCACGGAAATCAGCTTTGGAACTGGTGTTCTTTATTTAGAGAAAAACTTACTTTCAGACTGGGAATTTCGACAATGATATTTTTTGAGAATTTGACCAGTTTGCGCTTTTGAATACCGGGTTATGTCATTTATAAGGTGGGGACACTATATTGCACGGTCACAGGGAAACATTTTTACAAAAAAGCTGTACTTGCCGTGCAATTGTGTCCCCCCTTTGGCTTCTGCAGACGGTACCTACAGGGTGTGCTTTTTCTCTGTCGTGCAATTGTGTTCTCCTCAAACGGTTTTCTTTTGCATTTTCGTTGCTATAGGCCCTACTGCCTGCATTATTTTTTCTTACTCTGTATCTGTAATAAAATTGCGGGCTGAGCAAATCATGGGGTTTAGTCGCTTAATAAGAGATCGCGCAGGGAGATCAGATCAGGTTAGGTCAGATTGGATTTGACAGGTCCAGGTTGTTTTAACGAAAGGTACACTGCACAGAGAAACCTAACCTGACCTGACCTAACCGAACCCAACCTAACCTAACCTAACCGAGCCTAACCTAACCTAACGACCAAACTGAACCAAACCCAACTTAACTGAACCTTGCAAAGCGCCTAACCTATCATAACCGACTACCCACCCTCCAGAGAAATAAGGCACACCCTGTGCCGTATGCTGGTGCCACAAGGAGGACACAATTGCACGGCTAAGGGTACAGCTTTTTTCTGAAAATGTTTCCCTGTTGCCGTGCAATTGTGTCCCCCCGTATAAATGACTTGACCCTGAACACCTGCCCAGTTCCAATTTTCCTCAAACTCTGGCTCGATTGTTGGCCCAATAAGTTTTTTTTTGAAATTTCTTCAGCGCCATGCATGGGTGAGTGCCCCTCCACCAGAGGGCCATCTGTAGCCTCGCCCAGCCCACAATTGAAGGGAAGATCTGCCCCGGATCCTCCCAATGAGCTGTGCTGAGACCCCTCCCTGAGAAATGCACCCGCAGCCTGAAATGATGCACCTAGGGTTAGCCCGAGCGAGGTTCCAGGTACGAAGTCCCTTGGTAGGGTGCCCCTGGGAGGACTCATCCGAAGAAGAAAAGACTTTGCTGCGTGCGTATTGGTGCCAATGTTGTTCACCGGTGAGAAGCTTTGGGTTAAGTCATTTATACGGGGGGACACAATTGCACGGCAACAGGGAACAGTTTTTAAGAAAACAGCAGTACCCTTAGCCGTGCAATAGTGTCCCCCCTTCGGCACCAGCATACGGCAGCACAGGGTGTGCCTTATTTCTCTGGAGGGTGGGTAGTCGGTTGAGATAGAAGCGCTTTGGATAGGTTAAGTTAACTTAGGCAGGTTCGGTTGGGTCGTTAGGTTATACCCTGTTTACATCTGTTTTTTAATTATCATTAAAAAGTTAATGATCATCAAAATCGCAAGTGTAAACGCTTTTTTCCAATTTTTTCGATTAATGACGTTCCGGAACATAATTTAATTTTCAGTTTTTGTCATTAATTTTAGATGTGAACGCCCAAAATTAGGGAACGTCATCGGGAAGATCATTTATTTTAATTATGTTCCGAACATAATTTATTTTTAATGACGTTCAAAACGTTTCGTGGTTTTGCAGTCGCTTGAGCACTTTTGAACGTACAGTAGCGCAAATTCGACAAAGAATGCTGCTGGCCATTCAAGGAAACCATATTCCAGAAAAGAAAAAGACGTAACAGCTTCGAATACCCAGCAAAACTGAAACAACATTTTTATGGAATCTGAAAATTTTGTGGAGCGACTGCGTATTGAACCCGGGTCCACTTGGTCTGCAGTCGAATGCTCTACCACTGAGCTATACCCCCAAGCTCATAATTCTGTTCTTAAAGAACGCTCATATTGTTCACTGTTGATGTTTCCGCAACGAACTTTTCAAAGGAAAAAGCAAGCGCAATCCGCAGTCTTTTTTAATGATGTTTGGCGAAAATGCAAATGTAAACGGGTCAAAATAAATGATCATTAATCGACCGTTTCGATTAATGAGCTTCCTTTTAATGATCATTAAAAATTCAGATGTAAACACGGTATTAGGTTAGGTTAGGTTAGGTCAGGTCAGGTTAGGTAAGATTGGATTAGATTGGGTCGAGGTTGTTTTTCGTGCAGGTTCATTTGGTTGTTTTTAGTAAAGGTACACTGCACAGAGAACCCTAACCTAACCTAACCTAACCTACTCTAACCTAACCTAACCTACTTTAACCTGACCTAACCTAACGACCTAACCGAACCTACCTAACTTAACTTGACCAATCCAAAGCGCCTGCATAAACCAATCTCAACCGACTACCCACCCTCCAGAGAAATAAGGCACACCCTGTACCGTATGCTGGTGCCAAAGGGGGGACACTATTGCACGGCTAAGGGTACTGCTGTTTTCTTAAAAACTGTTCCCTGTTGCCGTGCAATTGTGTCCCCCCCGTATAAATGACTTAACCCGAAGCTTTTTTTCAAGCTTTGATGAGAATATTCGGTGTCACTAAGAAACCTGCTTTTTTCTTCCGGGATGGCCAATGCTGAGATCAAAGCGGACACAGACCCAACACTTTATGCGTTGGGGTGATCACCTCACGGCCCAACAGTCACTCATGGTTGGGTGTGGTCGTGCCTAATTCCACACCCTAACTAAAAAAATTTCGAGGTGAGGACACCAACATTTTCAAGTGGAAAGCAGTTTGGCATTGGCGGGGGTGGGGAATTACCACACCCCTCAATGACATGACGGATTCCTGCGTCTCTCGCCTACAAACGCAGATGCCGAAAACCCCAGAAAGGCACAAAAACATTCGCTGTTTACTGCAACAGCATAAGGCTGTCTGCATGTTTATCGCCAATTTGACCTCCCCAAAAAACCTTGAAATTTTTAATTCTTTATTTTTAATTGGCACATTTGCACAAACCCTTCTCGTTCAGAATCACAGGATTCAAAGTTTGGAACTGCCTTTCTTAAGAACTTGTCCTGAATGGTGAGATCAGTGCTTCTTGGGATTGGATCATCGGGATCAAAATCGCACAGGAGAAGAGCTGGCATCATCATATTTGCCATAATTAGCTGACAGCCATGCGGCCGATGGCTCGGCAACCATGTTGCGCACTTTGGGCGCCCTCGAATTAGAACAATGCCCAAAAATGGTTGCACAAGTCCGTCTGCATTCGACGGAATCGACACGGAACAGTTTTCGCACACTCCAACCCACAGGATTTCCCGAAGAGAGTCATGCTCTGGAGAGCGAAGACGTGTGGTAGGCTATTTGATATGAGCCTTCACTGCAGTGTGAGTCTTCACTGCAGTGTGAGTCTTCACTGCAGTGTTCCTGACCTGCCAAGCCTCAGGTTTGGCCCTGGAGCCAGGTGTTCACCAACGTGAGCAATGCGATGCTGCACAAGGAATCCCCTGCTCAACATCCCATGCGAAGGACGAGGTGCATTGGCCACCAAGCTCTCTTCAAGCAGCACCGCCAAGGTCACAAGTACGGTCTCACATCCGTTGCATTGGATTGGATTTCATCAAAAATGAGGTTAGTGAACAGTTGGTGTGTGTACCTATGTCTCAGAGTGTCTGCACACCTGGAAAACACGGAAAACCTGGAATTGACAGGGAATTTTGCACTGCAGAAAAATGAGGGAAACGTCAAGGGAATTTGTGAAAGTTCTCTGCAAAAAGTCAGTGAATTTTTTGGAAATTTCTTTTTTTTTTCATGTGCAGAGGACTCATGATTACCAACATCAGAGTAAGGTTTTGTCACCACGCCATTTACAGTCATACACCACCAAGCCAACAACGAGTTGTTTAAAACTGAAAAACACATCTGGTTGTTTGTCCTCCATTGCACCACTGCGCCTTTGAGAATATTGCTGCTCAATTTCGTTTGACAGTGTTCCATTTCACGGAGGCAATGAGTCGACCTCTGCGAGGAAAGCGAGTCCAATAAGGTATTCGTAGCAGGTTGAGCCTCCAACAGAAGATGGAGAAAATTGGAAAATTTATCGTTCGTTATAAGTGCAAAATTGCTGTTCAAGAAGCCAAATTTCGTAAAAGCTGTCTTGGGGAAAGGACCGTTGGGGGGAAGAGGAATTTCAACTGCTACACTGTGTGATGTTTTCATACACAACTGTGCCAGAGCGATGTTTAGTTGGGGGACAGAAAGTACTGCACTCCGTTTACATTATCCCGGAAGCAAATTTGCATAAGGCGTGCCTACAGGATTCGTTTTGTAGTTATTCTGTTTGTTTTTCATTTCCTAATCTGCAATCGGGTTGTTATTTGCGTTGGATTAGGTTAGGTTTGGTAAAGTTAAAAGTTGAACCAAAATAGGGTTGGTCAGGTTTATCTCCCTAACCATTGCCAGTTGCCACACCAAACCCGACCTGACCCACTCTGACCTTTTAAAAAACCCAACCCAACAAAACAAATAACAAACCCAACAACATTTAGAAATTAAAAAAAAAAACAATGAGAACAAAACAAATTCGTTAAAACCATACAATCCGCAGCTATGTATGGTGCAACCAATTTCCTGGACGTGATTTAAGTTTTGCCTCCCCTTCTTCTAAAGAAAATATTTTTCTAGATGATCCCCTACCCTCACTGCTTGTTGTCAGATGGTGACTGCCTTTTTCTTGTTGTCAACCTGCTGTTTGATATCCGCTAAGCCCGTGGCTGCGCTGGTTGCAAAGTTCAACCATGCACAAATTCTCTTGCAAAAAAGGACCCCCAACTCGGAGAATTGCGTTGGAGATATTGTAACCGAGGGGCAAGGCAGTTCAAGCTGCCCACCGCAAGCGATTCATTGCTTTCTATTTCATTTCAACACATGCAATGCAAAACAATAAACTGTTTATTGCCCCCAAATGAAAAATCGTTCAGGAGCAGTTATGGTATGACAAAAGGAAACACGGCAGCAGTTCAAATTGTCCCCCGGTTGAAACAGTTGAAACACCTGTTCTCCACGATTTGGAGAGCAGCGAAGGAATTCGCCAGAGGCGGCCCCCGTAAGTCTAATAAGTGGTCCTCGATGTTTCGAACGGAGACTTTGATGTTCGGCCGGCACGAATGGCTGCTTCTTTCTCTGATCAATAACCAAACCTTATCCACCAGGCTTTCAAAGAACTCGTGATTTCCTATTGTAGAAATTTCCTAAAATAGAACTATAGAAATTCCTAAAACATTTTTTCTTACAGGTTTTCCGAGATGAATGCGTTTGAATACGGAGCATTGTTGGATCAACGACTGCAAGATGTGAGCCAACTTTCGGCGAAGGAATTGTGTGAAACATTCCTTCATCTTCCACTGCAGTTTCGCATGATTTTGAAATCTACAACCAGCTAGACTGCTTGATTCTGGTGGGAACTCAGTCGGGAAGTTCCATCATAGACCATAGACCTATCATTTCGAATCCACGACGACACACGTTGCGCAGCTTCTCGTGTTCATGCTATTGGCATGGACCCTAGAACAATTGTTCCAGTGCCATGGTATTGGTGAAAGACACACCAGTATTTTCTGGATCCATCCTCAGATGGTGCGGCAGTGCTATTGCGTTTGGGTGATGGCTAGCTGGCTTTGGGATCGGGCAGTGATTCTGAATACTCGTACGTGGATGTGGATATGATCTGTGACCTGTGACAGTGAAAATCGAGCAAAACATTTCTCAAGCTTGCGTGCGTGTGTGTCGCGACAGCTTGGGCGCTGTGTTTCGGCTCAAAGGGCGGAAGATCATTGGAGGGTGATTGGAGCAAAACGTGTCTGATGCCGATTGTTTTTTCCCAACGAACCAGGGGGTCGGAAATTGTGTTTGCAAAAGTTCGATCCAGATGGGAAATTTGAACACATGATTTTTATTTTGCGAACATTTCACCGCCACATTGTTTTTGAACTGGATCAAGCGGTTTCCGAAAGTCATAGGGCAAAGACAAGCATTCTCTAATTGTGAAAAATGGCATGTCTATGAGGGCAAAAGAACATTTTCATGGGAAGTAAATTGTTCAATGTGTGTGGACTTTGAATGCGGCGAGGAGGGAGGGAAAAGAAAGACTGCAACATTTTGAAGATACATTCCTATTGGTGGGAAGACATTGTTACATCTGAGCATTGAGATGTTCCATCTTCATGCTCCTTGGAGAATCCAAAATCGTCAAAAGGCTCCAACTTTGAGGGGACTCGATTCCGTCTCCCAAACCACCAAAGATGGTTGGCTTTTGCCCAGCCACATTTCAGGAAAAATGTAACTGTTACTGCCTTTATGGGTGTCATTTGGAGAGCCCAAATTTGTAAAAAAACTCCAGTTTTTGGGGGACTCCGTTCCCGAAGCGTCCTGCAGGGCTCTGCCCCGAGACCACATATTGGGTGGCTGCCGCCCCAGATCCCCTGCTCTTGTTCGCCTGCTGGACCCCCATTCCGAGTGAAGTATTCTTATCCCCACTGACTGAGGTATGATTGATAATGTTTGTGGATATCCTTTGATAAAGAAGCTGGGGTTTTGAATGAAAAGAAAAATATGAGTCCAACTGATCTCCAGGTTGGTCGATCATTCTTGTCCGTCGGGATAATTTGTCGTGGATTTTTTGATTCTGTAAAGTATTTTGGGGTTCCAATGAGTCTGAAGTGGTCTAACGGCACCCTCTGCATTCTCTCAGGTCACAGCGTGTGCATGCTGTTTCTGAAAGAGGCCCAGAAAACAAGACAATTGAGCTCAGATGGTCCAAAGAAAAAGGTAAATGAAATGTGCTTATTGGTGACTAATTTGAGTCTGCAGGGTGTTTTATGCATGAAAGTTGCCTTGACATGTCGAACATCTTCCTCTTCATCCTGTTGAGCTGTGATGCATGATAAGCTTTTCCCAAAATGGACTTGATACTCCAAGCCAAACAGCCGAACTGAACATCCAAAGAGAAGAGAAACGAAATGTTTTTCGGTGCTGTTGTGGTTTTAGTATGGGCATTTTAAAAATGCCAAACTGAATATTGCAGTTTTGAAGAGACAAAAATTGATTTTCTCACTCTGATGCTTTAGCAGCATGGCGTGCAGTGAAAGAAATCGCAAAACAAGGTCCCCAGAACCAAAACAGTCACGATAACAACAATGAAAAGCTTTTTTATCTTTTCTTTGGACAATCCGTTCGTCTGTTTGGCATGGAGAATCGAGTCCATTTTTGGGAAAAAGGCAACATGGTTGCAAGCACCACGGTAAATGAGAAGGATGAAGAGGTTGATGTTCGACATGCTTAGGCAATATTTATGCCTAAAACGCCTCGCAGAATCAAGTTAACCAATTAAGAAACACATTTAACTTTAATCAAGAAACACATTTCATTCACCTTTTTCTTTGGACCATCTGAGCTCAGATGGAGCTCCATTGCCTTGGTTTCTGGACCTCTTTCAGAAACAGCATGCACACGCTGTGACCGGAAAGGATGCAGAGGGTGACGTTAGACCACTTCAGACTTATTGGAACCCAATAAAATACTTTGCAGAATTAAAAAATCCACGAAAAATATTTCAGTTTCCTTTTTTTGGATCAACCTGTACGTATGCTCGCATTAATTTTACAAGTTTTAACATTTTTGGGGCTTCCTGCTTTCAAATTGGAGGAGCTTTGTGTCAGATCGTTTGGTACTTGCAAGAAGATTTTTTGGTTAAAGCTGCTTATCCGGGAGCACAGTTTGAACTACTTCCGTGTATTCGTTTCTCATACCAGGACTATACATACGGATTTTCATTGGGGGCTGTACCAAGAGAATTGGTTGCAGCAAGTGGATTTGTTTTGTTGTTATTCCGTTTTGTTTTTTCTTAACTGGGGTATTGTTTGATTTGTTAGAGTAAGTTAGGAGTGGTAAGGTTAGGTGAGATTGGTTTAGCTTAAGTTTGGAAGTTGCTGGGTTTGGTTGGGTTTAAAAACTATGTAAAGTAGGTTGTTAGGTTTACCAAACAAAAACCTTACCTAACTCAACCTCACCATGTTCAATGCACAAGAAAAGTTCAGGGGATCAGTTCAAACTGTACCCCCCTATAAACAACTTTAACTGGATTTTTTAAGCATCCCCATCCACTATAGTTACCATCCCTGCTTTCACTTTTAAGCTCACCAAGTCATTGAAATAGCTCTTGCTTACTTTTCAAATTGCAATTAAAAATTTTCCTTCCTAAAAATTATTATGCTGTGCTTGTTTTTTGATGAATTACATGGGACCCAGGCTGTTCATGCCCAAGTTGAGTCGAGATAGGTAAGGTTCAACTTCTGCTGTCACTATCGATTTCGGGCCATTTGTTTGTGGAAATCATGGCGGTGGAAAATCTTCAATTGGCCTATCCCTTCCAGATTATTGTGAGCACCAGATGATTGTGCCAGATTGAGGCATGCTGGCCACGGCAAGATGCCAGCCACGGTCCAAACACATTTTGTTGCAAATGAACAACTGTCCCAGAGCTTCAAGGTGCGGGTCGCCATTTCACAGAACAATTTGGTTAAAATCTTGAAGTGAAGACATATTTTGAGAACATCTTGGCAGGTCAACCATTCACTTCCGAGTACTTTTCAGTGAGCTTCCAATTACTTTTCTTTTATTACCTTCCCCATTGAAAATCGACCTTGAAAGGGTCATTTTCCTGCATCAGAAGTACAGCATTGCAATTCCGTCATGTTTGTTTTCAGAATTTGGGATAGATCATCAAAAATTGCTCCTCTATGCACCACACTTTTGGAAAGATAAAACATGAGCATCTGAACATTGGCACACAAATATCATCTGAGGTGCTCTTTTTCGATTGCAGTGAAACGATCTTTCCAAAATCGGAAGGATCACTGGAATTATTTGAGAAGATCACTCCAGAAATGAGTTTGTTCAGCAAAGATCCCCAGAGTGGTTTTTTATTTATGTTCGGCAAAAATCCATTGACCTGAATTGTTTTCTTGGGACAAAAATCATCTGATTTTACCAATGCTTGAGACACGAAAAAATTGTTTGAGAAACGAAAATGAGGCTTTACAAAATCTCAGATTTTGCCAAATCCAGATTTTTCAAAATCCAAAATCCGAAGTTTTTCCAGAGCATCGAAAGAAAAACAATCGAGGTCATTATTGGATCGCCTTTCATTTTTGAGGTCACTTATGCGTCAGATTTGAGATCACAGGGCTGCATGCTTGAGATCACAGGGCGCCGATCTTAAATCGTTGCGCCCTGTGATCTCAACCAGATCATTTTTGGGGCACAGGTCACTCCCGAGATCGTACTAGGGCACGTACGAGATCACATGTCGGATCGCCAGTGCACTGCCAATCACTTTTAGATCGCATGTGTAGTCACATTTCAGATCATGTTTCACACTTCTGGGGCAGATACAGGTGATCCAAAAGTGAGAAATAATCGTTGCGTTTGGTGATCTCACAGGCGATCTGAAAGCGATCCACCTCTGACCTGCGGAATGAGAGTGTAGAAGACGCAATTAGAGCTCACGACGAGAGAGGATACGGGATTGGTATTGTGGACTTCAGTAAAGTTGGCCATGATTTGTACGAAGGTGGTGCTGGCACTTACAGGGAAGCCTACAAAAGGATGAGGCCTGTCAAAGTTTTCGATTGCCATTCCATGGCCCTAAAGACGGACTTTGTTTGCATTTGCTACTTGATGGCGACGTTAATCATGAAAAGCATCGCCTTTATCGATATCCACGGCCAATCAGAACTCAGAATTGGGTCTGGCCAGTTTCTGTCCATCTGGTGTGGAACAGTATTCTCGAAAGACGATCCGTTCATCAAGACGTACCAGAGACATATGCTCAGGGTACTGGAGAGTGGTCTCATGGACCATTGGCTGAATGCGGAAATGAGAAAACTGGAATGTTCTCGGATAAAATCCCTGAAAGATGCGAGCCATGGCTCTAATGTCACGTCGGTTGAAGGCAGCGATGAAAGGGCGCCTTTGACGTTGGCCAATTACCAGACCATCTACCTCTTCTATGGGACAGGCACAGTCATGGCAACAGTAGCGTTTATTTCAGAGTTCATATTGGCAGTTTTGAAATTCGCTGGAACATCAAGCTTGAAAACTGCGGCAAATGATCGCTTGTTCTTTTTTCGTATACGAATGAGAGGCACTCGTAAAATTTGGTGGCCGCAAAGGTAATGGCAGTATCTCCGTTGATTCTTTTTCGAGATAATGAGAAATTTTAGTTTATTGGAAAATTGTAATTTTACAAAATTGCAACCACTCTTCAGTTGCACGTACTAGAGATGATGAATAATTATTGAGACTTGCACATTTTGAGCAGATAAATTTCAAAAATCTACTCATGCATTTGAGAAATGGTATTTTGAAAGAGTGTCTGAAAAAATTGGCTTGATTGCTTTTCTGGTTTCGCAAAAAATAACCTTTTGTGCACACCTCTTTGAGAATTCTTCCGCGTGCATAAAATTAAAAGGAAATTAGGCGACGCTGGTGGCCTCAAAAGATTTTTGGGTCAAAACCCTCTGACCCACTCAAAACCCTCAGATCATATTGCATGCTCTGTGCGTGGTAAATAGGAAAAGTGAACAGAAATCTCTTCAAAAAACGAGAAACGTGTACCAAAAACAGAGCTACCAACTGGCATTTGCCGAAAAGCACACAATTCCGATCCAACGGTATTTTCTTTTATGGTCAGCATTTGAAATTTGGGGTATCCGCGAGTAATGCATACATTGCGGAGCAATTGATATGCTTCAGTTGTGTCCACGTACTCTTTACTGTAAACGTTGTTGCTGGCAATTGCTGAACGGCCCAAGGATATTTGTTTCACCAGACGATTGTGTATTAAGAATGGATTAAATTAACAGTGATCTAAAAATGCTACCGCGTGTTGATCTGGATATTGTGTATCACCCGTGTCACACTTCTTGTGGTCACCCATTGTGACACGTGTTTCAAAATCACGACCCGAAATCCCAACCATTGCCTGGGTCTCATTCATCAATTGCGGCAATAAGGCTGATGATGACAGCATTGCTACCATCCAAAATGGGCAAAGGAAAAAAGGGCAAGATTTGTCTTGAATTGCTGCGATGTTGGGTACATTTTCAAAATTAAACAATAAACCCTGACATTCCAGCGTAAAATCAGCTCTAGGAATGGCGCTGATCAGGAAGTATCTTACGCCTGTCCAGTCCCCACCAAGGGGTGAGTTATGTTCCAAACTTTCATTTATGGTCATTCTTATTCATGAGACTGCAATACTGTTGTTTTCCTAGAAGTGAAGAAGGATGAAAATCATTAAAAGTTTTCCTGCCATCTTACAGGCAGTGTGAAGGCACTACAAAGAGCAAAGATGACTGATTTCGGCCTGTACTCAATGTTCTGGGCAGCCATAAAAAGTGAGCTTTTTGGCAAAACAACTATTTTGTCTGTTTTGCGTTGTATAGTTTTATTGGTGTAGTTTTTTCAATTGAATTATTTTGGACTTCAAGATCTTCGCTCGCTTCTACATATTTAGACAGTTTTGATGAGGATTCTGCACCCATATGGAGATGATGCCATTGAATTACAAGATCTTGCGTGAGGGTTCCCTTGAAGCTTTTCAATTGGACCATCTCCGCCATACCACTCAATTTGATAATGTGCACATTTTAAGAAGAGTTGGAAACTGCTTGAGGGCCTCGAGCTTATTTCTTATTTTAGGAATTTTTGGACTGAATATTGGCATCTCTGTAGATTCGTTTCCTTTCACTTTCATGTTTACACTTTCACCCAGCATTATTAGCGTTTCTAAACTTCCCTAAAGGCGGATTGGGGCCTGGGAAAAGTTTTGAAGACTTTAAAGAAGAGGTTGCTTACAGTTCGGATAGGCTGCACACGTTTTGATGGTAGTTCATTTTACATTGAGAATTTTGCACACATGCGGCTCTCACAAGTATCAATGCATTCAATAATGATACTGTTTTAAAGGAAGATTGTTTATATGTCCTTCACATGACTTTTCGATGTTGCAACGTTTCGTTGTCGTTCTTATCTCATTGTTGTAAAACGTTTATCATTTCTACGTATTTTTTTCTGGAAAGCGTGTTTATTATCGATACCTGCGGGGACACCACTAATGATTGTAGGCTTGGTTTAGGTTTTTATAGCAGAATCTTTTGTGACTCCTGTCTGAATTTTGTGGGATTTCATGTGGAAAGGCAAAGCTTCAGAGGGGAGTGAAGTGTGAGTGTCATGCCATTTTAGCCTCTATATGGAATCAGGATCAAGGCATTAATCTTGGGAGCGCTCTATGGTCTTCCGGGTCATCACCTATCATCCTAATAATCGATTTGTCTAAAACCCAATTCGTCTAAAATTGCCGTTTTTCTGACTCATCCATCTGCCCCGATTCCTATAAACAAGTGTAAACTGCATTTGGAGAACTGGAGCCGAATTTTGGACGAACTGGGTTTTAGACGAATTGGGGATATGTGTCAAGCTAGGGTTGCGCACATTTTCCTGCCGTTCACTTTTACTGGCTTTATGATGAGCCTAGGATGGATGCTCTCTCGTGAAGCCTCCTGAACGGGATCCATCGGGAACAGTGGAATCTTCACGGGCTGTACAGGGAAGCATCAGCATTTTTTATTTTATTCCGCTTTTGTTTACTATTCACGAAAATGATGTTGCTCACTGATAGTCCCGTATCCGTTTGTTTACTGACGACTGCATTGCGTAATAGCAGTTGTTAATAGCGTTGAAGACTGTTCAAAACTCTAGGCAGATTTGAAGAATTGTTGATTGGTGTGCAAAAACGTCGATGGCAATTAATCTTGATACACATTGCCGTAAATCATTTTAATGTTGTCTTTCAATAAACAACGCCTTAAAATATATGTGCCGTTGTTCGCAAAGTCGAAAAGTTGTCTCAATGCACATCCAGAATCCTGTCCGTGGAACAAAAAGCGGATTTGGTAACTCTGTATCAAGATAACTCGGATTTTAACAGTTCTTGCAGGTTTTTTGTATTTGCGCCAAATTTTAATTTGTGCTTTTGCTGTTTTCGAAGAAGCAGCATTTTGCGTGTTTTGGTTTGTGCTGCGAAATCGCCGCTAAGATTCCTATAGTGTGCATAACTTTATTTTAAAATTTGTTACAAGAAATTTTTGATGTCTTAAATATGTTATACGCTTGAATTTTTATGTAAAACTTTCATGGTAGCGAGTTTTCACTTACTGGAGAGCCCAGAAGTGACTTCGTAGTTGTAGACCCCTGTCTGATCCCAAAAACCACGAAGCAAGTCGGCTCAATTCCTCTAAAAATCATAATGACCTTGAAATTTAAAAATGACCCAGCCGGCGCAATTTAATAACATTTATTTTGGACGAATCGGGTATTAGAGGAATTGGGGTGACATGGCTCTTCCCTTCTTTCAGTTCATATGTCGGGGTCATTCATTAACCGAATCATCTGCTGATGCCTGTCGTACGAACAGTCTACAACCACAGCGAGGGCTCGAGAATCCACCCGAGTCTACACGCTGCCAACCCCATTGGTAAGGCATCACTAACGTATTAAAACCTTCCTCATCGAACAAAGTGCTATACGGATCAGCAAGCGGCTTGCTTCAGCCAATGTGACGTGTCAAAAATGCGCAATGTGACCTTATGTTAAATCGGAACTCCCTTGGACCAGAATTGCTCAGTAATTTGATGATAATGTGTGTTTTTGATGTGAGTATGAATTTCGCTCATTTCCGTTGGTTTCTTTTTCCGTTACTTTCACACACGATCGAAAATCATGCTAAAATTATTAATATTCATTACACTTGTTCATTTCAATCACGAAATGATTTCTGTGTTGTCTCCTCCTTTAGTTCTTTTATAACTAAGTCATTTTCCATGTTATTAAAAGGCCGATTTAGGTTAAAAGCCTCGCTCTCAGACAGGTTCCGGAAGGGTTACCGGTTAATCGTAGTGGAACAAAATTTTCCATCTTTTGCCGGAGATTCCTGTGATATTGCTTATGCAAATTAAGCTGTGACTGTATTTGTTATTCAACGTGATACCACACGGCTAATACTTCATATCTATCCTGTGAGATGGCTAAGCGAGGATTGCTCTCAACAGCCGTTGGGGTCAGTATAAATTCAATTTCTTCATTGATTCGCATTTGGCTCATTGAATTCAACGTCTCAATCTTCACAATCACAAATGAATTCCTTCCGCCATGCAAGGTCATTTTTATTTTCAAATTCTTTTTAATTGATTGAAATCCGTTAAAATAATTTGGCTTTACAAGAGCGGAATCGTGATATGGGTTATACCCTATCACGGCTGCACGAACGAGCTACATTTTGCCGACACAAGATTGGCGAGATCTATCGTAAATTTCACATCAATAAAAATCAATCATCTCGCCAGCAGAAACATATTGTGATTGATTTATTTTAAAAATAAAGTGAATTTTACGATGAATGATTTAAGACGGTTTTTTTGGAAAACAAAGCCGGTCAGATATTCAACATTGAAATTAATTTCACATATTCTACATTGAACCAAATTTCTATGTGATATTGCACCTATGAAATTTCAACACAAATACTGAACATAACCTGATACATTTTAATACAAGCATGCAGATTCTCTCGCAATTGCACAGAATTATTATGTGTCAGTGAACAATGATTCTATTTTAAACATTATTTATTGTATAGCGATACACTTTTTATTAAATTTCACGAACTTCGCATATCAAAACATGGTTCTTCTTTCTCACTGGTGTCAAACTTCAAGCACAGTGCACATATTAATACTTTTCTCACAGATATCATGCAGAGTGTTGCGGACAAAGTGCCAAAAGCCACCCTCTATTTTTGTTTAACATACATGTTCATTGTAAATTCATCAATTTTCGTTGGCAAATTGCGCTTTTTCGCATTTAGCGCCATCGGCGATGGAATTTTCTAATAGAAACCAATATTTTATTGCACTGAAGTCAACAATGAGTTCAAAATAGCCGAGAATTGTTTCCCATTGGTTACTCCTGGTAAAAAGTTACCTAGTGTGTTCAGGAACTATTCTGATCAGAATTTTATGTTTTGCCCAAATACTTTTATGTGTTGCCCAAATTATGTTTTGCCCAAATACTCGTAATTTGACGAATCACAACTAGGTGGCTACTGTTAGAGTCAAACTGATGGAGACATTGGTATGTATCAGAGTGTAGAAATACGTATTGCGTTCATAACAATGCAAAACTCTGCAGAACCGGATAGCCATAACGTCAGTCTGGGCGATATTGCATTGCTGATGTAATTTTAACTAGTTTTTTTTTACAGATTTTTGAGATTGTTCACCGTTTTCACACTTTATCTCGGCAACAAACCTCAAATGATCTGTGTCCCGTTTTTTACAACTTCCTTTTCCTCTCGAAAGTGTACCCAAATATCCGGAGGACGTTTAATGGCACAACTTCAAATCAGGTGCAAAATCGAATTCCTCACCTAAATTTGGTCCTCATCAGCTGTGGTTCTTTTTTATTTTTTTGACATCGCACGAAAAAAATAAAATTGGCTAAACGGAAACTTGAGACCAGTTTGAAAAGTTTGAAATTGTAAACGAATTTTTCCTCATGTGCATAATCATCTGTATATACCTGTTGTATGGAACAGTCGACAACCACAGCGAGAGCTCGGGAATCCAAGCGAGTCTACACACTTTCAACCCCTTGCCCGTGACAGGCGCAAACTCATGAGCTATTTAAAATCAATGGTTACATGTCCCATCGGTCATCACGTCATTCTTGTAAAGCGTGAAGCTACATCAAGCCCTGTTGAAGTTGGATGGCCACTGTATAACTAAGCCAGATTTCTGGAATTCTTCCGGGATATGCGAGCAATAACGGCGGGGTGCATACTGCTAAGGTCCGAGCCCAACACCTCCCGTGAATTCTTTTGAACCGAGCCGATAAGCAAACCGGTGCGGAGTTAGTGCTATGGCCGCAGGGTGTTCCAAAACGTATGAAGCGCAAAGTCCGTCCAGAAGTGCTTTCTTTCCTGCTTGCTTTTCCGTGTGAGTCACGAAGACATTGCCTCTGACCTTTCTGGCATATTGGAGACTCCCTTGATTACGGTGTTTTAAGCGATTTTCACCATTTTTCCACAGCCGGGAATTGACATCTGGAACGGAATTGGAATCAGAACCAAAAATTTAGGTTAAGTCATTGTGTTTTTTGTACAAAGGTTTGAAACTCAAAATCGTTTAACGTAAATATGTTAAAATGTTATTTTTTCCGAATTGTTAAAGTGGTAACAAACCAAAGCGTTGACGTGCATAAACAAATTACTGATGGATCCTGGCTGGAATATTGCTTTCCCAAACTACGCCTCACATTGTCTGAACGGATCAGATCTTTCTGCACTGTATTGCGGTACTTCTTTTCGATCTAGTCACTCATTTATTGACAGCTCAGCACTTTTTGGCTCACTAGTCATTTCTTGAAATTAGTAGCACATACACCAGTATCTTTTCAAAAAACGTTGCACATCGATGTTTTCTTAAAATAGTTGCACTCCGATTTGCAGACTGATATCTTCTGTTGAAATAGTCGAAGTCATTTATTCAACAGTTTCGCAGCGATATCTTCTATTTAAAATCACGTCCATAATCTGCCTTGAAATACATGCACACCGATATCTTTTCTATACCGATATCTTTTCTTAAAATAACTGCGCATGAATATACAGTGTCACTCATATATCGTTAATCAAAATTGAATTGCATGAACAGAAATCCTCATAACAGATCTTACTGCATAAAGTGGTTTATTGCCTTGGGGATCAGTCTTTAAAAATTCCTCCGGTTGCTTGTGTCAGTCCACACCTTTCACCAAAATCGCGAAGGGTGTGAAATAAATAACCTTCAGCGGATAACAGGGGGTGCGCTGAGGGTAGTGTCTTCTTGAGTGGTTTCGCGGAAAAAGACTCTACCTACTCGTACACCCTTATAATGTAATTTGAATCAATCTGCTTGATGAATGCGTTCGTGAGTTAGAGCGAACTTCCCCCCATAGTATTTTTTCGCTTATTATTTTTTGGTTTTCAACAAGGAAGTGCGACGTGCACAAATGTCACACGAAATTTTCATTGCATCGAATTTTTTATCAACTGATTGGCATTTTAGGGCATCTCGGGCAGTTCCTTTCATGCCGCAAAAATGGAATAGTAGAAAATCATCCATCAACCATAAGAAAGGGGTGCTAAGAGGATGAAAACATCCTGGACGGATTCGGGCGGACAGGGGTTGCAACTTTATACGGGCTCCGACGAATGGTTTCAGGTTTCATAGTGAAAGCGACCAAAACCACCCTTGTGCGATATGGCAACAAGAAATTGACTTGGATACAAGGCATCGGTGTTTACCGAAACACGTTTCTGAAACGAGAAAATCATTTGCAGCAGTTATAATCTCCAATTAGGATTTCTATCGAAAAATCCAATTCATTTTTGAAATCATTCACTTGCCTCGAAATTCAAGTTCCGTGAAAATGCACCGAAATAAAAGTAAATTCATAAAAATGTGTTCATTGATTTATTTAACTAATGCCCGATTGCACCAACGAGGATCAAGCTTTGATCTCGGATCAAGCACTGATCCTGGATCAGGCAATGTTAAATCCCTATGCTTGATCTCGGATCAGTGCTTGATCCGAGATCAAGGCTTGATCCTTGTTGGTGCAACCGGCCATAAGACATTCTTCACGATGGGGAAGCGATCCGATCAAGTCGCTAGCGGTCACTCGAAGACGCTGGTCAATTTTTCAACAAACCTGAGACGCAAAAACGTCCGTGACAAGCAAGTGCGGAGTGATCACATAGTGAACTTCTCAGGGGGGCTAGATTTGGAGCGACGGACATTGGATCGTTTTTAATTCTGTGTAAACTATTGATGTCTTGCGTTATGGTTAAAATAAATTCAAGCAGGCTGTCAACTCATCGTTATTTCGATCATTTCTTATTTAAATTTAGGTTTAATCATCCAAATCACCATTTGCCAAACGAATTCGTGATCATCTGAGAGTCCGAGTTGCGCCATTACTTGGAACCAACCCAGGAACTAATCCCCAAAACTCCTCCCCGTTCATTTGGTCCGCAGTTCGTTTGATCCAAAATATTCGTTTGGACCGATGATCATGTGGTCCAATGAGTTCGTATTTCCGACATGGACGTCTCAGAAAGAATCCAACCTAACCCAACCCAACCTAAATTTACCTGACCTGGCCTGATATCCTAACCCAACCCAACATTAACAAACACTGGTTTTTAAAAAGGCAAACACTGGTTTTTTTATTTTGTACCGTGTGTGACCATTGATTCAGTTATATAAAAAAAACAAAAAAGGTGATGCACCCAGTTAATCCGATGCTGGGCTAAAGGTCCTCAATTGTCACCTCATTCGTCATTACGAGGTTCTGGATTGTCCCCATTTCTACCCAAGATAGAGGATAATCTAGAACTGGAGTTCTGGATTGTCCCTGGTTCTAAATTTCTAAATTGTCCGCCCCCGAAAATTAAGTAAATCAAAACACCAAATTAGAAGATTGAAGTCATCCGAGTTTTGAATGTTTTTGACGCAAAATTGATTCAAAAATTTATCGAATAAATGAGATCATATCCATGACCCAACATCACTGGGTTAATTTGACCCGTTTGCTTCTGGATCACATCTGACCCAGCAGTTGGGTCAGATATGAGAGTGTAAGAGAAGATCCTTAATTTCTGCATCATGGAGTATTTGCTAAAAAATATGAAAAGATGCAATGTTTCACACACATACGAGTATGTGTGAAACCTATCGAGTTATCGTTGAGTTAAATATGTGTTTTTATAACTAAAATGGAGACTTCTTTGGACTCAACCGATAATCTGCCACAAAACTCAATATCCTCCTATATATACGGCTGTATAATTGGCAAGGGAATTCGGGAGATCAATTCAGAATACCCATTCCATCAGAAATCGGGGTTTGCAAAAATAGTCTTATGAGATAAATCATAATGTCAAGTCATTTTAGTATCATTAGGTAAGTCGTTTCTTATTAAACAAACCTGATAAGGCAACAATAATGTTTTTTTCTTTTTTCCGAGCCGCAACACGTGGAACAGAAATTAAAGTTTTTGTCGTCATAATTGATACACTCTTTTGCCAGTGCTGTTTGAACTTTGGTCTATAACTCACAACTGGAAAATGTAGACGCATTTTTGGCAATACGCAGAAATCTATGGGATTTGTTTGCAACAAATTGTATGAAACATAATTGCTGTTGCTGTTGTAACGGGATGGGTCCCACTGGGTCCCAATAGCCGCTGACGCAGGAACCAAAACAAATCTCAATATATGCTTCTTCAACTAAATTGCAACGATATCCTTTGTGCCACGTGGTCCAAGTAAAGACAGGACCAGTTTCCAGTTGGGTTTTGCCAGAAGACAAATTGGTTAAAAAAATGCAGCGCGATTCGGAAAACACGTCAGCTGATATTCGCGCTACGCTGTGGAGATGTCCATTAGCGACGGTGAGCAGTAGAACAATGCCACTATTCGTTCTTTTACGCCATCTTCAGATCATTTAACCAGCGTTCGGTCCCTCGATCTGCGTGCAAATAAATTGACCAACATATGCCAAAAATTTGTTATTTGGTTCTTGTGTTTTTTGCAAATCACCTTGTGTATTCGGTATATGTTGTCATTTCTTGTAATGGTGCAGTTGGTGGGAATATTGAATTTTGAGTGCTGATGTATTGCAAATGAATGACGAATAATTAATGATATAGGTAGTTTACACATATGAAATATTTATTTGTTGATTAAAACTCCACATGCGAGGATTTCATAGAACGCTCTCCTTTGCCTGGTCGCGGATGTTTTAAGAATTATCATTCTCCCTGTTTAAAGTAACCAAACTACGGTGATGTGCAGCTTGGAATAAAAACCATAAAAAATTCACTACATGTACACAAAATAGCCAGGCAATAAGCAAATCCAGCAACAAAGTAACTGCATTCTGCACCTTATTGAATGCACACCATTTAGCCCTTTCATATCAGTCCGCCTTGACTGACTGACACAACATTTCCTGTCATGGCGTGTGGAATTTTAGAATCCCCGGTTCTCATAGCTTTGTACCTATCAGCGTGTCTAGTTGTTAACGTGATCTAGGTGTAACTAATTGTTCCCCCGATCGGGAATAATAGAGCAATTGCAAGATTTCGTCTCACTCTTTTAAAACATCCCCGAACCCAAAACTGTGATGAAATGACATGCATCGACCGCTGACGATTTACAAGCAGGCCAACATCCACAAGTTGCTTGAGAAAGTGAATCCGGGAAAAACAGTCTTTCTGACCCTGAAAATCCGTCCCAAAGAAAGGGAGGAATTCCACAATAACATTTGC
>JASGXE010005061.1:0-32639 GCA_030068105.1 Sinentomon sp. SZTP_YWyxl | reverse complement strand
AAGCCCAGAAATGGAATTAACACCTTAGCCAGAAAAATTACAGTTGACATTCCTAAATACTTTGGGTCTACAAATATGCAACAGTTTTGAGAAATGGCAACTAGACATTTTGCTGTTTTACTGCACAGTTTTCTTTCAGCAGAATACCAATGCACCGTTCTGTCCATCGCTATGGATTTTCCCATCGCTTCCATGGATCCAATTTTTGAAGGTTTGCATAAGGGTTAACATGAAACCAGCATAAACCAAACCAAACAAAAACAAAAAAAGCGAAGCCCACAATCCCATTTAATTTCTGCTGCTTCCACTGCATTGTTCATGATCATTGCTGGTCTTTGCCCTGTTGCTGCCGCTGCAGTCTCTCTCTGCAAGCCTCCATTTCCATTGTGTGCAATGCGATAAGATTAATTCCCACACAGTTAACACAATTTGGAAAAACTTGTTGCATGTCATCAACCTTTACAAAGTGATCTGTGTCAGCATGACTCCTGCATTGACATGCTAAGCTGAAACTGGTCAGCAATATAAGGCCAGCATATAGCATGCACATGAGCACCTGTTTTGCCAACAGTTAGGTACTGCTGGTTCCATATGTGCAAGTACCTACCTGGCTGGCAACCATGGTTTGGAAAAATTAAACTCAAATCGAATCCGACCAATAAAGAACCCAATCTGCAACAAACATCACCAACCTGCATTGAATGAGCCGTGCCATCTCCATTCACAAACACATCCAATCTCCTGTCTTGAAAGAAACAAAAAAAAAATAAAAAAAAAAAGAATTCGTGGGGCAAAATATCATCGCAATGGAAAAATAAGTGTAGGGCCAAGCAACAAGCATACAATTTTTTTAAATAGTGATTGAATTGGAAAGCTCAGACGCATATAATCATCTTCCTTGACTGCAGGACATCTAGGAAATCCATGCAGGCTTGGGAACAACCGCGAATGATCAAAGTTAATCATCATTGCAAGATTAAAGGATGTGATGTGATCGTGTGTGATTTCATAGGTGAATGGCCCTGAGGCTGAGCCAATTCTTCTTTGTTCTTGGCCAGTGGTGCTCGATTGACGTTGGCCACCGTTTTGCATGTGCGCCTGCAAGAGTCAAAAATTGCCAAATGGAACAGCAAGTCTATGGCGTTCATATGTAATGTGTTATCACCTTCATCACTTCTGAAACATGACTCGTTCTAGCAGCTCTGATGGCCACGACTTCTGGCTGGCACAACACGCCCACTGATTCGTCATCTCCATTCAGAATTTGTTGCTGCACAAGAATTCACGCAGTGCTGGTGGCAAGATCTGGCCTCTAAATGGGGTGCTGGAGGTTGCTTGTGACGGAACTCACTGATGATTGGGATGGCATTCTGGAGCGGTAGAATACGAAGGTGACGTCGGCAAGGGACCCGTTGGCAGCTGCCAATAGGTGCAAAAAGTAGACGTCCACCGTCTCTGCCCAAATTAAAGACAAAGATCTGCTACCTCTCCAGAATGCATTCCCAATTAAAGCCTACAAGTGATCTCAGTCAAGACCAATTTCCAGTGTCCCATTAATTTGGAAGCCAGACCTATACTAATACTATTACACCTACACTGTGTTAATTCTTGTGCGGAAGCCAATTCTCAGGGAGTACATGAAACAGAGCTTGTTGTGCCTGGCCAAAGTCCTGGCCTCACGAAGAGGCGATGGTCTGGAGGTGATAAAAGAGCAGCAGCCATGTTGCACATGCATGCTGCAGTCTGTTCCATTTGTGATTTAACTTTTGCAGACAATGCAGACGTGCATCCAAAACGATGGTTAACATCATTCGAACACTACTTGGCCATGGATAACTTGGTGCTAATTATGGCCTTTGTTTTGTGGCCACTCTTCAATCATGCTTCTAAATTACCCTTTTTAAACTTTTTGTGGATGGAATTTTTCCGAAGATGTGACTGAAAAGCCACCTCTCGGTGGCAAGCATACATCTCAACGATTACCATCAATAATTTTGCACCAGATTCGACCACCAAGGCTTGACTTGAATGCAAAACCTGATGGAGATACCTGATGGTGCATATGATGATAGGTTACCCCACTGAAGATAGGTTACGCTACCCCACTGAAGATAGGTTATGTATGAGTTAAAAACCAAGGTTATGAGTTAAAAACCATAGGTACCTAAGCAAAAATAATTGCATCGGCACTCTTGTGCAGTATGCAGGCTAAAGATCACTTGTACTGAGTGAAAAAAGTAAAAACATAAAAATAGTTATGCATGACAGATTTTTGTTTCCATGATGTCCCTCCACGTGCCTTTAGTGCTTTCCCATCATGGAATTTTGTTTTTGCTTTGCTGATTGAAATTTGACTGACCAGAATTGCAGAACACATCATCGATATTGCTTTTTGGTGCATTCCGTTAACATCAGATCACTGTTCTTTGTGTCAGCTTATGGCCTTTGTTTTGTGGCCACTGTTCTAATCTGCATATGACCCCTCCTTTAATGCTTTTTTGTTGATGGAATTTTTCCGAAGATGTGACTGAAAAGCCACCTCTCGGTGGCAAGAAAACATCTCAACGATTACCATCAATAATTTTGCACCAGATTCGACCACCAAGGTTTGACTTGAATGCAAAACCTGATGGAGATACCTGATGGTGCAATTGGCCCCACTGAAGGCAGGTTACGAGTTAAAAACCACAAGCAAAAATAACTGCATCAGCACTCTTGTGCAGTACGCAGACTAAAGTTAACAAGTGCTGATCGAAAAAATAGCCTAGCCATTATATTATCATGAAAACCCAACCTGACTTGATCTCTGCAAGGTTACATGGGCCAGGGCCTTGTTCTGTCAAAAAAGTCCTCATCTGTTGCCAAAATAATCCTTAGAGGCTGCAGTAGTCGAAAAGAAATCAAATCAATTCTGCTCATTTTTTCTACCAATGGTTTGTGTTTTGAGTGAAGGTCATCCCTTCCTGGCTGCAGCACTGCAGCAAACCAAAAAAATGATGGAAAAGAAGATTCTCAATGTGTAAATGGATTTTTTAGGAGATTCTCCAAGAAAATGTAGGAAAAAGGAGAACATCTCGAGCAGAATTTGCTTTTGATCTTCATATGTGGGAAAGAAGATTCCTCGCACTTCCAGACGAGGACTGTGGACAGATGTAGGTTTTCCTAAACTGGTAATAATTTGTAATGGGCCAACAGCTCCATTTCTTGCCCGAAGACTCAACCACCAACATAAATCTAAGACAGGGTGTCCAGCATTTTCCGAAAAATAAATTCCCTGACTTTTCCCTGACCTTTCCAGAAATGTTTAAAAAAATTCCCTGACCATCAAAACTCCAGTTTTCGGCCGGTACAACCCCTTTTTGAAGAAGGGAGGTCGGCAATAGTGCTCAAGCGGGCATCCAAGAGGATGAGCTCTGGTTGTCTGGAGGACGGACTCCCCCAGAAGCTCATTGGTTTTTATGGATCCAGTTCATCAAAGCTGACGGGTCCAGCCATCTGCAAAGAGGGGTCGGTTGTAATCGGATCTAAGGCAGCCTGCCTCGGACCCGAATACAGCCGACCCTTTCCCGGTTCCAAGGGGCAGAGGCCTTGGCAGGGGCCCCAGAAATCCCCCAGAAGCTGGAGAAATTTCGTAATTTTAAGTTCTTTCTGTGCACAAAATGCAGTTTTTGAGCTAAAAAGTAGCAAAAAGGCGATATTTCCTGGGAATATGAACAGTCGCTCCCTGTATCCACTCCTGAGAACTTGCATTTCATTGATGAGTGGCCAAACATTTATGGAGTCTGAGTCCCCAGAAGAGATCAGTTAAGTGGAGACCCAGGTGAAGGGGTCTGGGGGACTCGACAGAGTCCCCCAGAAGCTGAATTTTTTGAATTTTTCTGTCAATTTTTGGCAAGAAATTGATGTTCTGAAGATTCGAGATTCTTTTATTTTCATGAAAATTCCCTGACTTTTCTCAATTTTTTGGAAATTCCCTGACTTTTCCCTGACTTTTCCAGAACAAGAAAATTCCCTGACTTTTCCAGGATTTCCAGGTTTTCCAGATTGCTGGACACCCTGTAAGAGAATGACAAAAGAAAGAATTTTCCACTTGGGAAGCGAAAAAAAATGAAACTTGCCTTCATGTGCACATGTCACTCAATGGCACTAATTGAAAAAACACCGACCAGTCATCCGCAAGATAGAAAACTACTGGTCGTTTTACACCATGTGGCAAAAAGCTGAAAAATAGCAAAGTGCTAATTTTGTGGCTTCATTAGCACAAGCAAAAAAATGCAAGAACCATAACCAAGCCAAATGGGAGGGAATTTTGCAACATTGCTATGCAAAGCACCCACTTTGATACCAACATGCAGAGTTGTCCTTTGAAATTGTCATGGTACACAAGCCACATGCAGGTATGTAATTATGCAATGACACGCTTGTGGTGACACACAAAAATTGGAAGTTTTCACTTCGACAACTTCTCGTTATGCTTATCCTGATTGTGTATTGTGTATTGGCCCAATTCCCCACACAACACATCTGCATGTTCTGTGTGCCAATTGTGCAAAATGAGCCAGGCTGCAGCTGGTTCGAGAGTCAATCTCTAAAGTAGCCATTTCCTATCAGTTCTCCTGCCACCGCCATGATTTTCGGGCACACATGGCATGCAAAACTTGCACATGGGTGGAGAATGGGGCCAAGAAGTCACACATTAATGAACAATCACTTAACAAAATGGAGAAAGAGTGAAAACTTCCAGATTTTATTAATCACGCATTTCACTGACACATGACAATTATAAAGGACAGCCCCGAACATATTTAGAATTTGAACGTAACAGAAAATTGACCTGTCATTAGGGTATTTCCTAATGCTCTCCACTTGTGAGGCAAAATGCCTCCGGAAACATTGCTCAGGTTGTCAATTGACATCAACATTTGTATTCAGTTGAAGAAATTCAGAACATTGACATCATTGCTTATTTCAGGCAGGTATGGCTAATCTTTGGCCAATGGCCCACAAGCATCTGCATTGGGGGGCATAGAAATTGCATTGCTATTCTACTTTCCTCGGAGAGTGCCCAATAAAGTGACTACCACCCTGCATATCTCTGCCTGCAACAATACAGAAACAGCTCTGCATGCCACCGCCACCATATTTTGCCAAAATGATACTCTTGAAATGATACAACAAAAACATTTTGAAATCACTAGTTTTCAATGTGAATCATCAGGCAGGAAGTGCACTCTTGTGTCGTTTTTTGGCAGGGGCAGGCATTAGGCAAGGGCACAAGCCCTTGCTTGAGCAATGATGACTCCCCTGATCCAATGCACAGGGTGGTCCAAAAGTTCCTGAGTTCACTGCAGAATGCCTGGTTACAACAGGATGGGGCACCAGCCCGGGTGATGGGCTGGTGCCCCATCCAGTGGTGGCCAGTTCAAGGGCGCAGGGAGAGCTGCTGATCCTCGTCCGATCCATCTTCCCAGCAGGACTTTGTTCAGGAATTCACGGACCTGCAGCCCGATATGATTGATATTGACGAAGGCCTTCTTCCCCAGTGGTTATGGTCTTGCAAAAAATGAAGGGCAAGCATGTTTGCAGATTCCATATGGAAAATTCAGGCTCGTATCAAAATCTGGCTGGCGAGGTGGCATTTATACTGCCAGAAAATGCATAACTGCTGACCAAGTGCTGTTCAAAATTCCAAAGAGAAAATGTCTACGCGCGATCTCTGGCAACAGTACATAGCTTTTTTCTCATTTAAATGAGTTCCTACTGATAAATGGAGTGTAGCACCAAAAAGAAACCACAGCCCTGGGATTGGCAAAGAGGCCCATCCTACTGAGGAAATTTACAATAACCTGAAATAATGGAGCCTGAAATCAGCATCATCGGATCATCTCCAAAACTTTATGCATCTTCAGGCAAGATGTCAGGTGAGTCTGAAATGAAATACAGTAAAAAATTATCCAAGACAAACCTGATTGAAAGGCGAGAGAAAAAAATGCATTGTTCTCAGTTGCAAAAATTTATGATGATAATGTCCCAGTCCCAATGCATCAGTGGGCTTGTAAATAGCGATTTCACCACAGCATTTAAGATAGCAAATACTCCAGTGCCAGATCATCATATGCAAATATCAAAAAGGAACAAGACTGGGGAAAACTTTGCCCAGACTTCTTGAAGAAGAGGTTCAATACCACATCCCGTTTCATTCGCAAAAAATAATAACTTTTGCTGTTTCTCAGCATGTCATCTGGGTTGTCGTTCCAAAGACATGTCTTCTGAAGCATCCATCTTTCAACACACTGGGTTCCCAATGCCTGAATTTTTTTTGGGTTTTTTTTTTCTTTGACTATCAGTTCTGCTCCATCAATTTGCCATTTAGCTTTCATTAAAGTTCACCTGAATGTGGACGAAGTTCACTTTCAGCAAAAAAAAATCATCAAAAATTTGGCGACGTGTGCAGGTAAAAGGGGATGCAGAATCACTTATTCCATTTATCGTTTTGTGACCTGAACTGTGCAACCTTTTCTCATTTTGAAAGGCTAAAGATTTTGATGCTCAAATGCTGCATCGAAAACATTCTGCAAAAGCTCAGCTTGCTAACAGCAGGTGGGAGACAATTCTGTGGAGTGTGGTACTGATTCATGAATCTGCATGTTGCTGTCAGTGAGAATGAGGATCTCTTCATCTCGACGATTTCAGAATGACTACAATTTGAAGAACATTGATCATGGTAGTGTTCAGGTGTTATGGCTTGATTCAGGTACTACACTCGTGGTATCATATGGAAGCTTTCCATGCACACTGGTCACAAATGAGCAAAATTTGATGCCATAACGTGCACATGGGATATCATTCAAAAGAAACTATGCTGAAAATCTGCCTGTGTGTTGCTCATCTGCCTTTGTGTTGGCAATTTCCCATGCAGCACCCATGTTTCTATTGTTTCCTTCTGCCAAGCAGGTCCCTTTACTTCCCCCCCCCCAAAAGTAACCTACCTCGCCCATCCATGGACAAACTTGACCTGCAGAAAACTTTATATGTCGATGGGATCTTAATTTTCAATGTTTTGTTATATTTTTTTTACCACCGTGCTAACAAGTAGGTGTGTGTGCAGTTGTTGCATTAATGTCCCGGATCCCAGCATTCAGGATTCTCAAATGATCCATGTCTTTTTGAAAGTCGGCCAAATCTCAACCGAGGCGGCATTGTGCATTTCAGCAGAGACCTGCCAGGCCTGCTGGTAGTCCTTCAGGCCTGCTGGTAGCGCAATATATGCATATTAATTTCAGAAAAAATATCAAAAATCTAATTCCAACATTTTTGCTGCATTTCTATGATAAGAGTGCAAAATTTCATCAACCTGACTTTATTTATTCTCAAGTTATATCAATTTCAAGGATTTTGCCAGTTTTCTTGTGAGAATTTTTCTTCCTGAAGATTCCGATATTCACCTTTGAACCAGTACCGTAAAACAGAGATACTTTGACAATTGCAGGTAACTTTGATCATGAGTGCCTTTTTGCATCAAAGCGACCTAAGAGCAAGCAAAACATATGGATACTGCCAATTAGTTAATTTTAACACAAAATAGACACTTCAATGCATCCATGTTTTGTCACAAAATTCCACGAGGAAATGTGTAAAATATAACATTTCAAAGTATGAGTTGAAAAAATTGCTACAAGAAATCACCACAAAACTGCTCATTTTTAAACAATCTTCAGATAATTTGACACCTGCAAGTGATGATTTTCTGGACATTGGAGACCTAATCTAGCTATTTCTATTATTTTCATTGCTATTTTATGCCCATCTGACCTTCTACCAGAAATGACCCATTAGGTATCAATTTTCCCCTGGGAGGGGGGGAACACTGACAGCTTTTCAACACCAGGGGTAACATTGATTTTAATGGATTTAAACCTAAGAACTATTTCACATGGGGAGTGATTTTAATGGATTTATACCCTGGAACCGACTTAACAGGGTGTGCCAAACTCAGGGAATCTGTATCCAAACACTCGGGGTGTGCCAAACGCAGGGAATATATTTCCAAACACTCTAGCCTAGAGATAATCTCAACCAGACTAGTACCATTTAGGCAGGGCAGGATTATGCTGCTTTTTTTTCATTCTCAAAAAGTAACAGGCAGATGCCAAGCCAACCCATTTTTACCATTCCTTTTGAGTTGTTGAATTTTTAAGCATTTAAAGTACCAATATTACAAATACTTCATTCAGCCGATTTCCAAAACGAAGATTAATCTGCAGATCGCCTCGATCCCTTGTGTCTGCTGATCGAAATATGGTTGACCTTGTTCACAGTTAGATGTCAATCCATATTTTTTGGTCAACCAGCTCACCACTTGTCATCCGCCGATAGCGGCGATCTGCCGATTAATCTTTGTTTTGGAAATCAGCTGAATGCGTACCTAAATCATTCGCGTTGTACCTAGTGCGTGAGTCATGTTTTGCACCACATTGCAGATACAAATCTCGTCTGAGCAATGCTACCGGTAGTGGGATTGTCTCTTGGTTTGCGTTAGGTATTTTGTTTGAAGGAAATCGGATTGTTGTGGTCTGCGACAAGGTATCAAACCTGTTGGGCTAAACTAGACCCAGATCCCACTTTTGTGCTGACATGCAAAATGCAGTGGAACTGTAAAAAAGTGCTAGAAAGCTTTGCAGTTGTACAACTTAATCCATTTGAAGACATAACCTGGGAATGCTCCACGCTTCTCCATTCTGATTGCGGCGAAACTTCGATTTCTGTGCTGAGCGTGCAGTTCATTGTTGCAGGCATTCTTGTTCCTATAAAGTGCACTGTACAACATTCTCAGTTTATATCTTAAATTGGAGTGAGATGTAACTGTAGAAACAGTGCAGAGAAGGGTCCGAATGTGACAAGGTTTTCTTGACTTTCATTGACAGCCCCCATCATTCAAATGTGATGTGATCAGATTTGAAAAATGAAAATAAAGATCCCACCAAACTTTCCAACGGAAGTCATTTTTCACCTGACCCTTTCATCACTTCGCCATTACCTTTGGTTTTTCTTGATTTTGCGATGGTCTCCTCAGATTTGGCCCGCATCCGGTAGCTCAGAATCATCTTTATCTTCCAGGTTTCTGCAGCTCGTTTTCATCTCAGCTATAAATTTCTTCTGTTCAGGTTTGTTTCATTTTGTACCTATCTGCTTTCGCTGTGTTTATCAATTTCTGATCCTTTGCTTCTGCTCTAAGTGTGATGATTAACACCGTGTTTCACCTGAAAAATATTGATTACAACTTTGGTCAACTGACTTTGGAGTTTGGAAGCAGAGGACTACATATTGTGCAGGGTGACTACAGCTCCTATATTTCCTGTATTTCCTATATTTTCCGGCCTCCTCCTATGTTCTCCTGTTTTTCCTATATTTTTAGGGAGCTCCTATATTTTTGGCAAAAAGGGAAGAATTAAGCCCAATGAACTTGGATTTGAGGGCATTGCTTGATATCAATGCCGGTAATATTGCTGCAGCGTCATTCTGTGCGTTTTTTAATATCGCATACGGTAGAATTAAAAATGCTGGCTGCCATCACCTCTGTGATTTCTCCTGGACATGGTCCTTTATACGAGCGATTGTCTTCGCGGTAAGAATTATTGAAATTTCGGATGAAAGGATCATCTGCTTTGAAGTGTTGCAGTGCAGACTGCACTTTAAAGCTGGCACTGTAGGCCTCTTCTTGCAAGGATGGATGAAGTGCAGTGAAGTAACTACCTAATTAGGTACAATGAAACAAATTTTCATCTTTTCCCCTTTTCTTAGCTTCTTAGTTTTTAGCAGAATGCCGTTGTTTGCAACAAAGGCACACTTGCAAAATTGGATTGAAGTCGTTGATGTCAATGGCCATAAGATAGGAAATTGGATAGGGAGCGTTGAAGGCAACGACCATGTAATATTTTGCAAGCTGTGCAAGAAACAAGTGGATATCAGAAACAGTGGGATTGCTCAGATCAATCAGCATGCTGCCTCAAGGAAGCACAAGAGCATTGCCAATCCAGCTTTTTCTTATAGGCAAGGTCGGTTTTCCTTTGAGAGGAAGGAGAAAGGAGACACTGTGTCAACTCTAGTGCAGTACCAATCAAAAAAACAAATCATCTGTCACTGTCCTGTCGGCTGAGGATCAGGTAGCGAAAGCAGAAATTCTCTGGGCTTTAAAACTCATTGATTCTGGTTTCTCCTTTCGTTCATGCAAAGATATCAACATCCTCTTCGCCGACATGTTTTATGATAGTGAGATAGCAAAAGGGATTGCCATCGGAAAAGGCAAAGCAAGATACGGCATTGTTTTTGGATTGGGATCTTACTTTGAGACAGAACTTTTAAATGACTTAAGGACTTCATTGTCTTCGAGAAACTATGTCCTCTGCTTCTACGAACATGTTAATCATGTGCAAAAGAAACAACTCGATATTCATTTGCGCTATTTTAGTGATTCTAAAAAAATGGTTGTAAATCATTTTTTAAAAACCTCATTTGCCAGTTCTAAGAATTTGATAGCCAAAGCAAATACCAGACTTAGCAAAGGATGTTCAACAAAGAATATGACAGAGATTGTAGCAGCACAGAGTTTACTGGCATCTGGTCAAAACCAGTTGGAAATAACAGCAGCCTCAATGGAAGTGGTTGACAGTGAAATCAAGAACTTCGGCAAAAAAATAAGCAGTAACTCAAAGATTAGACTCTTTTTATTACCGAATGTGCCATGTCTCCCTTTGTTTTTTTTTTTCATTTTTTTCTGTAATATTTTTAATAAAAGGTTTTCAATCGAGACTTCAGTTTGGTGAGGACTGGGACAGGTGAAGGGGAGAAGGAGCCTAATTTTAGCAATGCACGTCACTGGATTAAGTTAATTTCGAGGATAAGTTGACTAGCTGTTAATTTACAATAAAATAAAATACAGTGATGCCCATAAAATAACAAAACCTTGATAATTTAACCTCGACTTCATCCCACATCATATTGATTTTGTAAATTCCTATATTTTAGAAATGTCTCCTATTTTTTGGACTTCATCCTCCTATATTTTTTAGGCTGGACTCCTATATTTTTTTCTGTTCCCCGTAGTCACCCTGTATTGTGTTGTATCACTGTTTTGGACAAAACTTGTTTGACGTAGTGCAAGCCACAGGGTGGCATGTATCCAGGAAATGTTGGGGATTGCTTTGTGAAAAAGTCGGAATTTAAAAAAAATGAACTTCTAGGTGACTCTGTTCCCCAGATCCCTCACGGGCTCTGCCCCTTGGAATCCTGCTAGTCTCAGGCACGTAAATGACCACCCAGAGGACTGATTTGCTCCTGGAAGTGGTACTGATTGTTCCCTGAGTTTTCCCAGTGTGGTTTTTCGACCACAGGCTCACCCAATTTCTTCGTTTTTAGGTAACCACTAGGCATGAAAAGAAAGGTAGCGAACTCAAAACCTCGGATAAACGGATTTTTTTAGCGATCACGGAATTTTTAAAACTTGTGGAAAAGGCAGGGTATTTATTTTCCGAAGATGCTGGACTGCCTTCAAGGATCTGGTATCACTTGAACTATCCTTCAATAAATGTTCACAATAAAGACCTACCTGGAAAATTCCATTGCCACTTAGTTTTCTTGCTTTACTTTCTTAGTATCCCTGCCCAGTAAAACAAAGCTGGGAATATTTACTTGCCATCATTAATTTGTTGCTAGGAGTCAAAGAATTACCATCATTTGCAGCTAGGAATTTTTGCCTGCCATCATCAATTTGCATTCATGTGGCAGCACGATGATTAAGGTAAGGCTATCACTGAATTTGATGAAAAATCACAAAAATCGATTTTCCATAAATGATATCACCAGAAAGCTGAACATTTACTGAAAAAATGGTGTTTGTTTCGTCAAAATTGGACTAAAATTGCGGTTGTGAATTTCCAAAGGTCGCTACCACATGCGGAATCGGTTGTAATTCTGCAAGTCGTGGAAACCCGACATTTTTGTTTGGCGCTATATCTCCGTTTGCTATTTTTGGCTATTTTCAAGCTGAAAAATACATCTCCTCCAAAACAGCTTGACCGATTTGGCTGAAATTTTCACCAGATCTCCGGGGACATATTCCCAAAAAAATCTGCCTCCGTTGGAACCTTAGCACCATTGTAAGGCCCATTTTGGGGGATTTGAATTTCGTACACTGCCCAAAAAGTCCAGCGCTAAAGGGATGACGACTATTCAAGGAGTTTTGGAGGTCACAGAAAGTTTGCGGAGGCAGTATTTGTAGTCATAGACATACAGAACGAATAGGAATTTGCCAGTCATTTATGAAATTGTTTTTAGCTTTTGTCACAGCCAGTGCGGAATATAACTCGGTCGAAAATCTGATATGAGTTCGGCAATCAGACAGTCACTGCAATAAGGTACTGGGTGCACCACATTACATGGACTATAATCGTCCTGCCCGATTCAGTGTTTCAGAGGCCCAAAATGTGCTCCATTTGCAGTGACACAATCGTGGACATGCTGGTCCCGTTCTTGCAATGCATTGCTGATCATAGCATTTGAGATCCTGAAAATGGCCGCCCATTCTTCTAAGATGTTTGCACGAGCCGGGTGCACGTTTGATTTCGGGTGTCCCCATCGGAGTCCCCATCAGTCTCTCGGAGGCCACGACGTCGGTCCTCCACGGCTAATCTACCTTCCTGGAAGTTCCTCATTGAGGTAGTTGCGGGCGAGGACACTAAAATGGGCAGCTGCGCCATCATGTTGAAGGAAACAATAATTGGCTATCTGTGGTGCACTCTTGGGAACACTTCCTCCTGGAGGAACTGGACGCCTACCTTTTTCCATTGCGGTTAGCCTTCAATAAAAAACGGGCCGATGACTGAGTCGTTTAAAATTGCAGCCCAGACGTTAATTTTCTGGATATGCTGGGTGTGGCTTTCCTAAAACTGGTGTTAATTTGTCCTGGACCAAAACCTGTGCCAAAAACACGTTCAACCATAGGCAAGCAATTTACCGGCACACCGTGTATGCGACCTGGCGAACGAGGCAACAAACGCATTGGCGGCGGGCGCGATTATTCAGGAATTCTGAACAAGGCGGCCCGCCTTCGCCCTCGGGTCAAACTCCGGCACGAGAAGCGGTCAACAGGTTGCTATCTCTGCTGAGCTTGCCGCAATTCAAACACACATTTCGCTTCACGTTGCAGCCTCGGAGGCGCTGCCTGCGAATGCATGCGGAGCAAAACAATCCGGTTGAAACCTCGCGATCAAACCTGGTGGACATCTGAAGTGCTAATTTTTATTTAAACTGTATATTAAACCTCCTGTTAAATATCTCCCAGATCGGCCAAGGCGTTTAGGAGTAGTATGAATTCTAACGCAAAGCACCTTTCCAACACATTTTTGATTTTTTCTCAAATACTAAAAGTGATTGAAAACCGTACTCTGCACCATGTTTTTAGATTAAGAAAGATCTACAAAACAAAACAAAAAAGTTCATAAAAATCGACCACAGACACCACAGTTGGTCCGATAGGTGATGTCCTTACCTTAAACTGTGCAGAGTTAATAGCTACTGCAATTGCAAGAGTATTTTTTCACTTTGTTTGATTTCAGCTGGATTTTTTCTGCAATCCCACTTTCTTCTGATCGGGATCTGTGCTGGGGTTTTCGTGGAAACAAGACGTATAAATTCAGGAGGTTCCCATGATGATTTTTAAAGCCATGTGTTGCCATGATTACTGAATAGGTTAGTCCAAATAGTCCGTACTCTCTTGCACAAAGTGCATTGTCGTTCGTGAACTAGGTTACCTGTTTCAGTATGTCGTTAGTGATTCAGGATACCTGGCTGCAGGTGAGAGGCCAGCTGGAGTCACATGCCCTGTTTTTGGTGGCTTGTATCTCTTCCAAGTTGACAGAAATGTTTTTTTTTTCATACCTTGCAAAGAAAGAAAATAAAAATGATCCTTGAAACTTAAGTACATCGTCAGACTAAATTCTTAGAAACAAAACTCACATGCCATTTCAGTAGGTATTTTGGCTGCTGTATCGCTTGTGATCCAGTGCTAGGTGTTTTATTCCTGGTGGACAGTGATCCATTCTTTTTATGCTTTAGGTGCAGCTGAGGGCAAGAGTTGTCCGAACCTTGTTCGTGTGGGGTTCATCAAGATCTGAAGTGATTTGTGATGGTGTTTGCAGACTGCATTCTGTTGCTTTTTGAATAACAGATTGTAATTTTTAACAGATTTTATAGCATTGATATAGGCTGTTCTTCCAGGTGCAGTCGGGTTTTTTTTTTTTTACTGGGACCATATTCAAGTTTTCGAAGCAGTGTTTTCTCATTGGTTTTTTTTTTTTGTATTTATTGGCCTGTGAATTTGCGATGATGAGCAACTTTAATCATTCGCGGTTGTTCCCAAGCCTAAATGGATTTCGTTTGATTTCCTGAGGCAAGGAAGATGAAATTTACGTCTGAGCTCATCACAGGTCTTCAATTTTCAGCGGTTACTTTCTTTAAAAAAAAAACGGCCATTTTCTACACACACACTTCACTGTTTCCTCTTTTCCATACTCCTTACATGACCATTCCAAGTGATTGCTTTGAAACAGTTTTTATTTCTGTTGGGTTCTGTATTGTTTTGTATTGTTTATTCTCTTTTTAATTAAGGCTTCATCCTGGTGGTGAAGAAAGCTGCATATCTTCATCATTTTTCTTCATTCGTCATCATAAGCTTTCTTCATTTGTCATCATGAGCCGACAGCCATAGGCAGTGGCTTAGCATTACCCTTGTTGCGCAACTTGGGCTCGCAAGAACTATGCCCCATAATCGAAGCCCAACTCTGCTCTGCGCTTGTGATGCTGCTGATAATGGTTCCGTGAAAACGATTTCTGCTTCTTCGGTATGTATTGCAAGCTAAGTTTACACAGACTAGCTGCATTCCTATTGGACTGATTATGGTACTCCTAATTGGTGGGACAACCTTTGTAGGTATTTTAAACAGGAACACAGGTTGGGGCCCATCAGGAATGGCTGATTTTTCAGGGAATGGCTGAATGACTAATTTTTCAGTTGGACATTGTCTTGTTGGACAATTCTTCCCCCTTTTCTGTTTAACTCACGTTGTCAATTCAGTTCTATTCACAGGTAGTTTTTTTTTTGTTGAACCTCTTATATGCCACCAAAATGTTTAAACCTCTTTAAAACTGTTGTTTTGTTAAGCTGTCAATTCAATTACAGCCTCTAATTACGGTCAATTGCAAGTTTTTCCACGAAATAGAAAATAGCTTCTGTTCAGGGGATTTATTCATTTTTTTGTTTATTTTGTCTTTGTTAACTTAAAACAACTGCCGATATCATTGACATACAAACTAAAACTAACAGGACCAAGAATGGAACCCTGGGGAATCCCTTGGAGGACATCTGCAAACTCTGATTGCCCACCATTGGTGTGAAATCTCTGACTTCGACCCGTAAAAAAGCTTCGAAGTAGAGCTAAAGAGCTGTCAGCAATGTTAAAATGCTTAAGTTTTGCAAGTAGCAGTTCATGGTTGATGGAATCAAATGCGTTTGAGAAGTCGATCAGAACAAGGCATTGAATCTTGCCTGAATCAATGACATGATAACAGTCGTTAAGACTCTCTAGCAGGGCTGTAGCTGTGCTGTGACCTACACGGAAACCTGATTGGTGTTTATCTAACATGCAATGATGTGAAAAAAATTCACAAGCTGCTCAGTTAGGGCTTTTTCCAGCAGTTTAGACAAGCAAGGGAGGATACTTATAGGCCTCAGGTCAGGCAAATCAACCACTACTCTCTTTTTGGGGATTGGGAAAACCTGGGAGATCTTCCAAAGTTGGAGAAAATAACTGTTTTCAATACATGAATTGACAATGTGAGTAAGATTCAATACATGAATTGACAATATAGTAAGAGGTAGAATGACATATTATCTCAGCATCAACCGAATGTGCTGAAAATTGGGATAACCGAGTCATTGGCTTTGCTCCACGCCCAATTGATGCAAACTTTTTTGTAAACAACCAATGCGCGTGTGGGAGGAATGATTTCCTTCTGTGGGATGAGGGTTTTGCTAGTTTTGCACTTGGTGGTCGAAGTGGTTTCGTGGAAAAATGGCAGCTTTGGTTATTGAACTGCTTTGTGTGCAAACTGCAAAGGAATCCAAAAAATATATTTTTGTCAGCATTATTCCTCGGATGGTGATTTTTTTTTCTATTACATTGGCCCATGCAACTGTGATGACCCAAAGATAGGGACATCAGAAAAACAACTGATAGATGCATATCTTAAAATCATTTCTCTGAGTTGCTCATCTGAACATGGCTGATGCACTGTTGACTGACGTTTCCTTTTTCTCTGCCTGAATGTGCAAGTCATAATGGTGCCATGCATCTTTTTAAGATCTTGCATTTTCTGTTTCAGATGGATTGGATCTTTGGTCGGTTTGATATTTTCGAAAAAGGTGAGGTTCGTTTTAATTTCAGGGGAAAACACTAACCTTACATTCTGTCCCTTGGCCTGTGGTTTTCCAATTCGGTGACAAAATTGTTTTAAAAACATTAATTTTTTTTCACAATTTTACATCGCTATCAGCATGCTAAAAGGAGAAGCATGATATTTTTAAAATGGTGAAATTTTTAGGGGTTCGCCCTTTTAGGATACTACAGCGAACAATGTGAGTGTTGGACAGCATAGTATGAGAACAACGCGTAATTTGCTAAAAGGGCGAGCCACTTGATGTGTTCGCTAGGGATGTGCTTAACCACTTTGTCAGCACTCTGCACCAAGGGGTGCTGAGTGCTGGGGCGGAATACTTAGGGTCTTAAGGTTTTGGTGCCGCTGCACCTGTTTTCGGCACCTGCCGCACTCAGTGCCACACGCATTGCATTGTAAAGCCTGAGCCTCAAGATGTCCAAACACAAGACAACCAAAAAAGAATCACCAATCGTTTCAGAAAATACCTACTGATACTCACTTTAACACACAAGCATAGGATACATTCTAAGCTCAAATTAAAAGTGGCAAAAACATGAATGTTGCTCCATTTGTTGCCGAGTGTTGTCATCCGAGTTCAGAAAGTGCCAAATTTAGGTGCCGAATGAAAGGCGCTTTCCCAGTGACGGCTTTGTGCTGATGTCGACCAAAATTCTTGGTGCCACACATCCCTAGTGTTCGCCCTTTTGCAAAATGCTCCCGTGACCCAGTTTGTCCTTTCGGCACACTGATAGCACCCCTCTGCAACATCCCCCATCACCCTGTTTGCACCTTTCAGCACACTGATAGCGCCATTGTGTTCACATGTGAATAATTTCCGTTTTTTTTTTCTTGTTTTTCACAATTTTCTGATCTCACTGAGAAATTTTCCTTGAAAAATGCTTCTGTGCGAGATGATTGTGAGAAACTGTTTCAAATATTGCCCCAATTCTGACAAGAATTTGTGCTGGAGGAAATGTCGTGAAAGTTCAGTTCAGTTGCAAACAGCATTGGATTCTACATTATTATTACGGACTGTGGTTGGTCCAGACTTGGATATTTTAATGCCGTTCCTATGTTTACAAGAAACTGCATAAATGATGATTGTCTTACTTTTTCTGCATTCAGCAAATGTGATGAGTGATGCCAAACAATATCAGGTTCTTTTCTGCTGGGATGATGTTAATAAATGATGAAAATACTGGAAGTGCCGTCTGATTGAGACATGAAGCTATTTTATCGACAACTTTCTGATATTAGCCTAGCCTGATCAATGTGTTCCGATAGCGGTTGTTTGTATTGTTGTTTTCTTTGCTCTTTTTTCTTGAGTGAGCTGAAAGTTTCTTTTGTTTGCTTTGCAGGTCCAGGGACAACAGTTTCATGCCGAAAGTGAGATAGGATGTGAATGTGAGTGACTTCCACAAGAACTTATTTTCTGTTTCTTCTCATTTTGCCCCTTTCTCTTGCAATGATGAACATTTTTATCTGACAAACCATGATGTTTAACAAAATCGAGCTTTTTAAAACTGATGCAAGAGGACTGTACGTATATTTCCGAGGGCATGTTTAATTAACTGGTGCTGAGGAGATCCTGCTTTTATTTTTTTGGCCCACATGACATCTCCTGGCTACGTGTTACAGCAATTTTACATGGTGATTGATACGAGCACATTGAAAATGGTGATAAGGAATAGGCACCGCCAAAACGAAAATCAGCCATTTCAACCATCGTTTGTGATTTCTTTATCATTTCGGTCAATTAAAAGGCAATCCCAGCCATTGTGAATGGGTGATTTTACACGAAATTCATTGATTTCCACGAAATATCTCCCGTTTTCAGCTTTACATGTGTAAATGCCACGCCTTTCCTTTTTTAATTAAGTGGCAAGCATAGTGCACAAAAACATTTGAAAGACTGAGCTTTCTTTAGCTCTTTCTCAGTCTCTTATTCCATGTATATTTGTCAGTTTTTGATGCATTTTGTTTTTGTTTCTGATGAATTGTTCCTGTGAAATTCAAAGTAGACATTGTAAAAATTACTGAAATTGCATTTTTATTTCTAACCCCAAATAACGAAATTTTTACGCTTTTGTGCGAAATTTTACAAAAATTATCGCCATTTTCAGCATGCTCTAGTGATTGACAGACTGGACCAATTAGAATCGACGAATTATGCTCTGTTTATTCGTCTCTGTTTGGGAACTGTTGGCAGTGTTGCAGTTGGTGACACACTTTTGGTTCAGTTGTTATCTTATAATGTTGCATTTTGAATAGAACTAACTCTCTGAGCAGGAATTGATTTTTTTTTTCATCGTTTTGGACACTATTTGACAAATCATTGCAGCAAGGGTGTTCGAATAGTTTAATCTTGCAGAACATGGCAAGCAAATGGCTCAAATTTTTGCACAATGACTTAAAATTTTCCAACTGGCAATGGGTTCCATTTTGGCTCATCTCATGTAGGCCTATCTCATATTGGCATTGCTGTCTTTTCAAGACTATTGCTGTTAATTTGCAGGAAAAGTGTTTGGATTTTCACGATGATTACTAATCTCATGCTGGTGTACTTTTTATGGCATTTTTGTAGACTCAAGTCCACCGGGAAGAAGAATATCTTCACCTGACACCACCTCAGCTTGGTTACCAGTACGGAGGAGCATTATCAGTACGGAGAACCATTATGATACTTTTCTTGCTGCTGCTTATGCCCATTTATACTAGCTTGTAGCATATTTCCTGACATAAAAATATTTTTGGTTTTGTGTATTAGAAGTTGATCGATCTCTTGATTGGAATTTTTCTTTTTTTACTTGGCATTTTACTGGTGTGTATCAATATAGGCTAACTTGTAAGTTTTTTCATTCGAGGGTTTTTTTGGGCTGCTTATCGTGCAATGGAACTCAGTGGGGATCGAGCTTTGGCTCTCAATTTTCTCAAATCTGGTTTTGAAAGAAATCGATGAAAGCTCCAAGAATATAATATCGATCTCAAGAATGAAAATCTGAAACTTTTCAGACATTTATGAAGCACCCTGTGTGGAAGCTTCTGTGCGAATGGTGCTGCTCTAATCTCTAATGTATCTAATCGTCCTCTTTTCAGGTGTGAGGGATCTTTGTTTTGAAACAAGAGCTTGCCCTGGATTGGCCTCTCATTTATTGGTCAAGGGGGCATAGGTGTCAGAAAAATGAAAATTACGTGATTTTTTGGTTATGATTTACACATTTTTTACATTGTCTCAGCTTCCGTTATTGGTTGAGGAGCTATCCCGATTAAGACCATAGACCATTACTCATGCTTTATCGTACTAGACATATCAGGCTGGTGCGGCTTGTTGATAGACAATATGAAAAGTTCCGTGCTCGGACGTGCACATCAACACAAGGCTTGCTGATCGGAAAAATGAAGGGGAGATCGATGCCATCAGGAATGCAAACTTGAATTGGCTAGGTCTCCTCCAGGAGCAAATCCTGCCTTCACCAACAAAAACCAACTACTGCCACAACTCGGCTCCTTCAAAGTACCTCTGCTGGCCGCAAGCAAAATGTGATTGAACCATTCGAGCATTGGGCTGACAGTAATTACAATTACACGGAAACTTAATGAACCTTTTCCTAAAAATTCAGTGAATCAGGAAACTGCTTTCTGTAACGTTGCAGGCAGGACAACAACTGATTCCACATTCCATCTTTGGCGGAGGAAATTCATAGCTGATATTTTTGGGGGGGGGGGCAATTCATGACTTTTGAAATATTGGAGGGACGTGTCACCCCAGGATCTGCGCCAAGGCACACTACACTGCAAAAGAACATCACATTTTGGGTACATCACAATCATTTAAAGTTTTAAAGGTGATGATCTCAGCTCGTGTAGCCATTGTCAAACTGTTGCCCTGTGGCTGTGCAAGACTGAAGGCCCAGAGATGACAATGAGTAATGACAAATGTTAAACTCCTGAAAGTCGTAAAGTTTGACATTGCTTTGTGGAGAACTGAATTTTGCACCGAGTAACTGGAATTTCTCCCCGGGGTCCGCAGTTCTGGCTGAACAAGCCATATTGGGCTGCTGATAAGTGATAGATGACCAGTTAACAGTTTAAAATTGGTTTTATTCCCATCGGTCGTACATCCGTATGGCATTTTTCAATGTTCATACACATGTGGAATTATTCCAAATCGAACCAACTGCTCAATTTTCTGTCAAATGCATGACCAGGAGAAACCGAATCGCGCACGAGCACTTTTTTGGCGATTGTCTGCGAACATTGTGGTTTTTTATTCGATGCATTTGAAGAGGTCCGGAAGAATTGAAGAAAATTAATGGGCTCATATCGAAAACGTCTACGGGTCCGGATGAAATTAGCAATGTTATTCTAAAAAATTCTGTAAAATATTTGGTTAAGCCATTATGTTATGCTGCATGTTTGATGTTCAGGGATGGTGTTTTTCCAGACTCTCTTAAAAGTTGCAAAAGTGAAACCATTATTTAAGGGTGGGGATCGGGGTATTCTTAGTAACTATCGACCTATATCAATGTTACCAGCTTTAAGCAAGATTTTTGAACGTTTGATATTCTACAGGATGTTAAGTTTTATTAATAAGCATGAGTTACTTGTCTCTAACCAATTTGGTTTTCAGAAGGGGAAGTCTACAGCTTTAGCTGTAGCTAAGTTGACAAGTTTGATCTCCAACACCCTTGATAAAAGTCTAGTAGGGGTTGGTGTATTTCTAGACCTTATGAAGGCTTTTGATACGGTGAGTCATGATATTTTGCTGAGAAAGTTAGAGAGATATGGATTTCGAGGGATGAGTTGCAAGCTTTTATCAAGCTATTTAAGTGGTCGCAAGCAAATGGTTTGCATTGGGTCTTCAAAATCGAATCTTCGGGATATCACCTGTGGTGTTCCACAGGGCAGTATCCTTGGACCTTTATTGTTTTTAGTGTATATAAATGATCTGCCCAGTGTTTTGAGCGCAGACATTTCTTCAATTATCTTTGCCGATGACACAGTGATTTATAAATGTGGGGAGGATGCAGGAAAACTTGTTGACAGCCTTTATGTGGAGATTCAGTCATTATATGAGTGGCTAAGTGCTAACAAATTATCGCTGAATGTGTTTAAGACCTGCTATACGATATTCCGAGATAGACGGAAAGTACTTCCTGCTTTTGTGGGAAACATAGCAGTAAATGGTGTACCAGTTAGTCGAGTGTCTGAGATTAGGTATTTAGGTTGCTGGTTTGATGAATTTTTTACCTGGAAAGTCCACATAAATCATGTGATGAAAAAGGCTTCTATGTTCACTGGAATAATGTACAAGTTGAAATTTTTTCCAGAGGATGTTCTGAAATTGTATTATTATGCTTTCATCTATCCACATTTGATTTATTGTTGCGAGTCATGGGGTTGCTATATCACTGGTGGTGATATGTCATCAATTTTAAAAATCCAAAAAAAGGTTGTCCGCATAATTACAAAATCTGGTTTTCAAGATCATACAGCTTTGTTGTTTGAACGTTTAAATCTTATGAGGATTGGGGATCTTCTGACATTCAGAGTAGGAATTTTTATGTTTAATCTCTTAAAATCAGAACTGGATGAATTAATCTTTGGGAAACACTTCATATTGAATTCAGGAAACACTAGGGCTGCCTGCAATAAAGAATTCTTGCTTCCGGTGGTAAAAACGAATTACGGTCTAAAAGGTTTACAATTTGCAGGTGGAAGTTTGTGGAATTCCTTACCTATGCAGATTAGAATGTCAAGGTCTAAATCTGCATTTGTTTACCAGTTCAGGCATTTCCATTCTCAATAAGCTGAAGGTGAATTTGTACATAATTTGTGTTTATTCCATTTGACATTTCTGTTGTTGGCTTTTGTTGCTCTGACCACATTTTGTCTTGTCAAAATTGCCTAGTTTGATTCTTGATTCTTCAAAAAAAGGGGGGCCATTTATCGGATTTATCCTGGCCTTCCTTCGAAATTCTTTCTTGTTTGTGTTGTTTGGATATTATTGAAATAAAGGACATTACTTACTTAAAAGAAAGAAAATGAAAAGTGACGACCACGAATTACTGGAGAATGGAAAAAAGGACTAGATAGCCGGCTGTGAAAACAAATACCACCGAAAAAGGAACGAAAGCCAGACAAAATTCCAAACAAATCGACAGAATTTCGATGGATTCCCACGATTTTAAATGGGAACATGGATTCTCGAAGCGAATTTCTGCAGTGGCCAGCATGCCAGAGTCGTCGCAGAAATGGTGGGTTCTCATCCTGCGGTATGTGTTACAGGAAAATCGTTAAAAACCCGAGGGAAATATTTATTGAAAAAGAAACACTGCATTATCCGAGGTATTTTTGACACCAGGCAGAGGAAGTTGTAGTTTGGGATGCACCTGAATAGCGAATTTCTGGCGACTTGTTTGGGATTCTGAAATTTGCCCCCGAGATACGAAGGGCGTTCGAAAAGTTTTTGACATCACCCTGTAGTTCTGAGAATCTTACCGCTATCAAGAATTTGATTGGTTCAGGGCTTCAAGCATTTCTCCAGCTCTTTCAGTACAATTTTGCAGACATCAATGCCAATTTTTCATGGCGCAGAAGTAATCAGGTGAGGGTGTGTTCCTGAGCTCTGAAAATACTCGGGCCTCATGCGGTCCTATTTTTTCCTATTTTTCCTATATTTTTGAACAAAAGCTTTTTTTCCTATTTTTTCTATGTTGCCTATAGAAATCCTATTTTTTTTAAATTCAATTGATGTTTTTTCACAATTCATAATTGTTTCACAATGTTTCATAATGTTATTTTGCAGTTTTTGGATTCGATTCGAAAAGAAAACAATAATTCTTTTTCAAAAAATGATTTTTCAAAAAGAAAACAAAAATTGTGTTTCCAATAAGTCCCTTCCTCTGCCCCCCGGTGGTTATTCATGCAAAGATTTGTGCATGAAACAGAAAAATAAGATCCTTTTCCCCCTTTTTGGGGTTGAAAACCGAGTTTTTTGGGTTGAAAATCCTATTTTTTGGGGTTGGAAATCCTATTTTTCTGAGGTTTGAAAATCCTATTTTTTTGGGTTGAAAATCCTATGTTTTTTTTTACTCCCGGCATGAACCCTGAATACTGCTTTTGGCCAAGTCTTGAAATCTTGAACATTCCCTTTTGCACGACAAATGCCCAAGTTTTAGAATTTTTGATGATAAAACACCATATCAGCAAATAATTACTGCCTACTCAAGCCCATAGTCCTGATTTGGCACCAGCGATTTATGGCAAGTGCCCAAAACTGAAAACAATTTGGCAGAAAAGCCATGTTCACGTTTTCTGGACTTTGCCAAAGCAATATTTTCAGAGCTATGGAACTCACATCTGAGTACCATTCTTCCTATGGGAGGTTGGGTTGGGTTGGACACCTGTAACTTCGTAAGACAAGAGCCACAGAGTATTTTGAAGGCCTAAGCCTAAACTAAACGAAATCCTAACATTGTCAATGTTTTTTGAAGTACAGCATGATGTAACAAAAACTTTTCGAACACCCAACAAATATCACAGAGCATGATTGTTTGCAGAAAGGCTGCTCAACGCTGGTGGCTAAAAGCACGAGCCATGACGTGTAAATACACCTAATCAAGGAGGAATTCAGAAAGGTCACGCGAATTTTGGAGGTGTCGGGTCATGAAATGACAATATAATACTGTTAAACCTGCTGTTTAAAATCATTGGCTATCATCGGCTATTTTTAGGACTTTGGAGAAAAACTCATTTCATCCAATTGAGCTAAAGGTCTCAGTACGATGCTCTTTTGTTGCATCTGTCGTTCGGACTTATTTCCTGACAGCAACGACATTATTCTCGACAGCTCCAACTTTTTTCCCGTCTCGGTGATGGCATAATTCTCCGCAGCGACCCTTTTTCTAGAAAGTTATGACATTTCTCGTCCTGGATGACTATTCTCGTTCCTTGAAAGGCTTGCTGCGTGGAGTTTTATCTCATCGGAGAGATTTAAAGTTGCTGTCTCAAATCTCGTCGGGCAAGAATAAAATCGTCATCGAGAATGAAGTCGTCACTGTCGAGAATAAAGTGGTCGCTCTCCATAACAATCTTGTCGGATGAGAATAAGTCGTCGCTGTTGAGAAAAAAGTCATTGCTGTCAAGAACGATCTCGTCGACAACAATAAAGTCGCCGTGCTATCGAGAATAGGTAAATGTCAAAATTTCATGACCTCGTCGAACGAGAATTGAGTCATTAAAAACTAGCCGTCGAGATTGAGTCATTGCTGCCAACAAATATCTCGGGACGAAAATAAAATGATCGCTGACCAGAATAAAGTCACTGTCAGAATAAACTCAACATGCAAGAAAAAAACAGCTACTGCCAATAGCCCTCTTCTGGACAGAGACCGCATCTTGCAAATTTGATTTTGTCTCTCCATTGCTTTCGTCAAAAACTGGACAAAATTGAGGTGGCAAGCGAACGTCAGAGACCGTCGTCAATACAATAGAGACTGACAGTTTCTCATTTAGGGTGGGTCACTTTTGGTTTCATAAGTACTGATGTTGCCCGAGAAATGGCCACGGCGACTGGTTTGAATAAAACGATTAAAAGGTTCCTTCCAGGGAAGCTTTGGTTTTGTCTTTTGCAGTGTGGTCACGTTGGCAGTGATTTCCATCACAATTGTAAAAACTGCATAACCAGAAAGCACAGCCGTGTATGTATAACAGTTAGGCTTTTTTAATGGGAAACACCGGGCTTTTTTAATGGGAAACACCGATCCGGGAATGTGGGCTCAAACCCTCCATTTTGTTTCCTTTCATCGAATCCAAAGCGACGTTTTTGAAATCCACTCACTCGCAGGTTTCAGGCTGTATCTTGGAAAGTTATCCGATTTGAACAAGGTTGGGGTTATTGGAAACAGGATTTATATTTTCTCTGAAGAAAATTTGAAACGGCTGGCAAACAGACGCGCAATCGCATTGTGAATCCAAATTGAACTTTTTCCACGTGAAAAAGTATCGGCCGTTTTTTCGTGGTTTATGGGATCCCCGACACCGAATACCAAAGTGTTTGTTTGGTTCGCTCTTAAAACTCATTTTATGCTCAACAATAAAGTCCGCGACGGCAACCACCTAGCTGGTTCGAGTGTCGGGCTATGGGCCAAAGAGTCGCCAAACCCTCGGTCAAAACTCTCCTCATTTTATAACTTCAATCGGCTTCACAGCGCGACTGTGCAAAAATTTGCAGACGGTTTGATTTCTGCTTGCCAGGAAAGAAGCCCGAATTTGTCCCCTTTCTGAAAACACTGAACATATTGAAATCGGATGAAAACTTTCAGAGATATGCCAAGAAGTCTTCATGCACGCGCAAGAGAATGTAGTCCGCTGACGCGACCAAAAGGCAACAATTTTGCTTGCTCTCTCCCGATTTCTCGCCACCCCTCACCCGTTTCAAAATTACCATGGGAATTCCTAACTGTTGTCTATACAAGGCTGTGCCAGAAAGTTTGGCAACAAGATCAATTAATTAAAGGTGGCAAAGTGTGCATGGAAGATATGAGATAAGTGGTGAGGAGAGTGATTCATGTCAAATTTGGTGCGATGAAACGGTTAGCAATTTCCAATGATTGGGTTTCTATAAATATTAGTTGGAAGTTTTCAACCAAAAAATTATGTCATCCGAACTGCAGTTTCTGTTCAGTCTTGCTCTTTGCACCCAAACTGTCAAACCGTACCCTTGGAAAAAGGTCGGGGTTTCGGCCGAAGGCTACGGGGTAACCAACCCTCGAGCAACTCTGTAACCTACCCTCGAGTATCTCTGGTTGCAGCAGTAATAAAGTTTTCTTGGTTCCTATGTAAGTGTATGTGAATGGCCGTATACCCAATTTCCTCTCACACCCATCAGCGCTTCAACACAGCAGTCAATACGGCAGATGGTTGAACGCTTCCAAGCAATGGAAAAGGAAAAGCGTTGTGGATAGAAATTAAAGTTTCACAACACCAATCTACCCATCGAATTGGCTGCTGATTTAAAGCTGAGTGTGAATACAAATGGAGAGTCTGGCTGATGGTGAAGGTATACAATCAGCGGCAGAATTTCGGAAGCTTTGATTCAATTCACAAAGCGAATAATTGACGTTGCCATGGAAACCGTTTAATTTGTTTTGCAACTGACCGATGATGTATATACAAAGATGACAGAATAAAACCGAAATGAGCAGTCTAATTGCTTCCATGTTTTGAAGAGTCGCGACCATTTTCAGTGATCGTCTTTTTTATATTTTCACAATGATGAGTTGCTAGATGAATAAAATGCTCAAATATGCGCTTTGTCCATTCGCAAGTGTATGAATTAGGCAGCTTTGAAGAAGGCAGTGAAGATTGTGAACATGATTGCATAGAACAAAAATGTTTCCATTTTTAAACCGACGGAACAGAAGAAAAAAAAACAATCGAGGTTTCTTAATAATAAGAGAAAAAAATCTCAATTTGGTTCAATTTTTGATCATTGTTCCGAGTTATCTTGAAAAACGCAGTCTGCATGAAATTGAACAATGGTATAGAATAAACTTGTCACATTTTTTTTCACCGATCGCAGAGAAAAATCAATCAGCTCTTCGTTTCCCTATTGATAGACAAATTCCAAATTTGGGCAAAATCCATTGCAAATATTTTTAGTGAAGACAGGGCTTGTGTTTTCAGTTTGCGGGAAAAATGACATTTTGTCTCAGCAGACGACGCATTCGCATCTGCAAAAGACATGATGACAAAACAAAAATTCAGTCGAGTCTCGAACACAGACCTTGCGAGTTGCGAAAAGCTGACAGGACATTTTCATTTTCGTGAACCGAATTTCGAGCCAAATTCACGTCGGGTCAATTTGGCTGCCCTCGAATTCCAAATTATTGACACTTTTGATCACGAATTTCTGCTGCGCACGAGAATGTGCAGATCTTTTTCCAAATTTGGTCGTCATGTACTCGAAATCCCTTGGATCGAAGTCATGGCAACCCTTCACCCACAAAGACATCAACAGCACGGAGACGTCACTTGACACATGCGCCCAAATGAGGGCACATTTCAGCACAACAGAGCAACAAAAGTTTGGTTTGTGTGTTTCGAGTTTTCTTTGAGAGGAGGAGAGGACAACTTGACCGTCGGTGTTGATGCAAAAAAGTGGAGGCGGGGCAAAAGCAATCTGTTCCGTCTCTTTATACGGCATCTCTGCCTCTGGCGAACGTCTGTGGCGATGCAGACCCTACTCGACAATTAACCAATATTTGCGTAAACGTTCGTTGATTTTTGGTTATTTTTTCTCCTTATAATTACGTAGTAGTGTCTCGTTGAATACTCATAATAGCCATGGTTCGTTCCATGAGGATTACGAACTGGAGTTGGAAATTATTCGGTATTTTTAGTAAGATTACGTTAGAAACTGCGGTTTTAGTCGAATTGCTATTCGAAAAAGAAGACCTGCACTTTCCCTGGACTTATTGCTGGTGTCTTGCCGGAACCCAGCTTGTTCACGCATCATATCGCCGAATCCCAATCGCTCCTTGACTGCACGTATCACTTATCTCATCTGTCACTGCTGAACTGGACATCCATATCATATTTTGATTGGTTTTGGTCTTGCACTCAAGCTTGGCGAAATTGCAAAAACAGTTTGTATCGATTTCCAAAAAGTTTCCTTCCTGTGATGCCACACATGCTTCACGCTGTGCACACATTTTTCTCCAAATGTGCGTCTATGCAATTTCCTGGCGAAATGAATGAAACGACGTTTCACCAAAAACGGAAAGTCAAATGCGTGATGGACAAAATTTATACCCGATTTCCTAAAAACCGACAGCTTTCGAGAACACTGCCATCATATCTCTCGGAAGTGTGAGGCACCATTGGAGATACTTTAGGCACAACGTAATTGAAACGTAATAAAACGTTTTAACATTTTCGTTCAAAATTCGTTATCAAAACGCCGCTCTACTGGGGGAACTTCTTGAGGTGAGAAGTTTCCACATTCTGCCTTCCGCCATTGCAGAAATTATAGTTCATACATAAAAATCGAAGATGGCAGTGCGAGCGTTACCAGCGATAGTTAATGGCTTCCTTTCATGGACAAAATGCGTCCACGGTGTCTTGTGTCCGCTAAAATTGCCGAACGCATTCGAGTTTCGAAACCAAATTTTGCAGAGGGGGTTCTTGAGCACCAGACTAAGATTGAGTTTGAAGATGAACATGATCAGTGATTTGAAAGTGACACGAGAAAGGTCACGACACGCACGAGCATAGCGTCCTTTGGACGAGTCGTGCGCTGTGAAGGCCCATCGGATCCGAGCATTGCAAGAAGGCAAGGACTGCGGAGTAAATTGAAACCGTGATTTCAGGATTGTTCCAACGAGGTTTTTTTTCGATGGTGCAATGGTTTGTGCGCTCGTCTCGCATGCGAGAGTTGTGCGTTCGAGCCCAGACGTCGGCTGAATATTTCAAAATGTGGGAAACGATTCCAGCAACATATTCCAGATGAAAAATCAACACGATCTCCAATGTTTTGGAGATGTTTTTGAAAACGGTTCTTGAACAGCAGAATTATAATTCCCCCATTGCCTTTCATGTCCGAAACACAACATCCGTTTGCCGGTTATAGCTTTTTTGCATCTTTCGAATTTTATTTCCCCCTTTTTGTCAGGCAAAGAAATATTCATTGTTCACCAACGTATTGGCAAATGGGACAGCCGCACACGTTGTTAGACGGCGTAAATTTTGGCTGGTGCCGCGGTACCTATATCATTTCCACAAATGACGGGGAATCATTGCGATCAAAGCTCAAAAACGTTTGGATGGGGAAATTGGTCCCCCAACCTGCATTTTTTCTTTTCAGAGTTTCAGAATTTCCATCCAAATTGAGGCGTTAATGAATAAATTCAAAGCTTCGCAAAGCCGCAGCAAACTTTTTCGGTCCATACAGAATACGGAATCAAAGAATTGCCTGAGTTCCAACGCACGTAAATGGCCTGGTTTCATTTTGTCTGTGATCGCAACAAATCCAATGGCGAAACTGCTTGGATGGAAGTTGGTATCAATGCATAACCACCTCTTTGGCTTTCGAATCATAAAACTGCGTTAATTACTGAAATCAGCCCTGCCAAGAACCTTTAGCAACCTTGACGCAAAAGATTCAACAGCCCAAACATGCAAAAGCAATCTTTCCTATCTCAGATTGAATTTTTTTAACAGCGCGCCTCCTTCAAGAAGCTCTGACAGATGACTTCCTCCACTACCTTTCAGCTTTTGCCAAAAGTCCTCGAACATTGGCGATATTTTATGAACCATTTGCCATTTTGGGTGGTGTCCAAATTGAATTTGAAGCCGAGGTGCTGGTCGAAAACAATCGCTTTCACATCCCGTTAATTTGTTGCTCCCATTCCAGCAACACAAAAACGGTAATTTTCCATAAATTGTTTTCGCTATTTTGGGCCAAAATTCAGCCGGTTGCCCTCTTTCCGCAAAACTATTGTCATGACAAGCCAATGCAAAAAAAAAACTGATGACTCGAAAATGTACCGACAACATATGCCTTCGACTGAATTTGACGATTCATGATCACAAACTGTGCAGAGAACCGCTTTGTGATTTGTGCCAACTTTATTGTGCCAACTTTGAACTGAGTGGAGCAGGTCATCTTTGCCGATGTTTTCTTTCCTTTCCACTTGGTGGGTTCGCCGCAAGATGACGTCGTTGAGCCCGTTGGCCGTTGCGAAAAAGTGGAGGGGCCAAATCAAATGGTTCATCTCGTTGTTTGATGTTGCAATTTGCAAAATGTTGTTTTCATTGTTTCATTTTTTCAAAAAAAAAAAAAAAAAAAATTCCATCCCTGCCCACTGCCCAGCTGCCGACGGGATTGGACAGAAATTGTCAGAAATCATCATTTTTTCTCCGCCGACGGCGTTATTGGAATTGCTCAAACAGTTCCGGGTTGCAGAGCTCCAATTGGATTTTCGACGCACCAATCGCATTTCCGTTTGTCATCTGCAACATGGAATGCCAGCTGGGCTGATGGAGCTCGTTTCGAAATTTTGTTTCTGGCAATATCTCGACACTGGCTGCGAGTTGTGAGCTGCAAATGGTCTCCAAAGACGCCAAAATTCAGGAGATGTGCTCCTTTAGAGGCGATAATTTCGCTAGGACGACTCCTTCGCCCTTAAAAAGCGCAAAGAAAAATTACTGTTGAGGATCTTTCACCAAATATTCGCAACGGAATTGCCACAACGAATTTCCCGACTGATATCAAAGCTTCATAAATTTCAATTTTCAGAAATCTTCGGCGCGCTTTCGACACGCTGCAAACAAAAGTTCACAAGACAATGCGAAAGGCACCGAAAGGGGGCGCGAGTGTATTGCATGGAAAAGAGTTTGTAAACAGACCTCACAAGCAATGGAGTGAGTCAGTTGAGGACGACGAAACTCAACTTTCCAATTCGTGCATGAGTTCCATTCAAAAGCATTGCGAGGGATAAATATAAAGAAATCTCCCTGCGTTTTGCTGATTGTTGCAGCCTTTTTGGCTAAATCAATAAGGCATGATTGCTTGCAGTGTGTTTCCAACAGCAGAGACTGAAATTTAAGCAGTTCTGGATCCGACGAACCTCTCAGAGTACCTACATATAGGAAATATCTCGGCTAAATTCACAGCCTTTTATATCTTTATTTTCGCACACCAATTGCGCACATTCGAGTCGCTGAAAACTGAAAGTAAAGAACGTGAAGGAAGCTGTGCATGTGAAAGTTCCAGAGAGGGGTTGCGGAGGGTGTCCCCTCCCCCCGCTGAATGATTAGTGGACCGTGGGACCTATGGACCGTGAGACCTGTGGCCATGATTCAGCGCACTCATGGGGCTGAAATATGGACCTATGGGGTCCACATAATGGTCCCCATCCATGGGGCATATTTTTTTCCAATCCACTTCCGCGGACAAGGAGGTCGCAACAGCCAATCCCGTGGTCTGAAATTGTGACGTCATCAATTTTGGCATTTTTACATTGCCACCGCTTTTTGCCCTTTGGCATGTTTGCCACAGCTTCGCAACTCTTTCTTGGGTCACAACAGGGTTAGGTTAGGTTGGATTAGGTCAGGTTAAGTTCGGTTAGGATAGGTTTCGAAAATAAAATGTTGAAATTGGCTGGAATTCCCAACAGCCAATCGGAGACGCGCTTGCGGAAGTGGATTGGGAAAAAATATTCATCCATGGGAGTTGGGGTCCCCATGCAACATTATTCTCCAACCTGAATTCAGAAAAAATTAAAAGTCATACAAAAACATATTAAAAAATTTGGCAATTTTTGCAGGTTTTTCACATTAAAGACGATCAATCTTCTCCAAAATGGAGGAAATTTTCCACTTCCAAAACACTGGAAAATTCTGCAAAATTCTTGTTCATTGCATGATTCGGTCTCACACAATGACAGGTGCATACCTGTTCCATGCAATTTGCAAATGCAAATCGGTCATTGCCCGATTGTGAAACTGAAAAAATCGGCCCCGATTGGTATTCGAATCCACGACCACAGTCGATGCACTCAGAATATGATTGGTGTGTCGAAAAGCCAATTGGAGCGCAGCAACCCGGAACTGTTCCACCATTTACAATAACGCCCGCCGACGCGATCGGACGCGTGCGTGACTGACACAAGGCGAACCATTCCCCCGTTGTTGTGCACTGGACTGGAAAAGGGAAGTTCTCATCTTTATTTCATTTCATTCACTTTCTTGCATCTCTTACTTCTTTCTTGTATTTCTTTGTGTCATCTTTATATCGCGAAGGTCAGTGCTGTCAGCCGTTCTCCAGAACTGTGCCTGTCTCTGTTTGACAAGGGGAGGGCTCAAAAATTGCTAACAGGGCGATTTGCAGAGATTTATACTGCTTGGTACCACCAAAAATTCTATTTTTGTCCTTGCTGATTCTATCGAAAGAAGTGTAAACATCAGCATGATCGACTGCGGAGCACTTTTCTCTTGCAGGACTTAAAATTTAAACAGGCATTTCCGAATTTTCTTTTGGAACCCCAAAATTTTTTTCCTTGCTATTCTTCGAAGAAGGTCATAATGTCCTCAGCATTTTCTTTAAGGTACTTCCAAATTTGAAAATGAAAGCACTGATTTTT
>JASGXE010005060.1:0-23835 GCA_030068105.1 Sinentomon sp. SZTP_YWyxl | reverse complement strand
CGAAGCAGTTGTATCTACATATTTTTAAACAACTTATTCTTAAGTTTTTGGAGCTAAACTTTCGAGGCCCTCATTGAAATCGTCCAAAATCCAAATCCATGCCCGGTTTGAGCCTCACACAAGTTTCAAACTCCTGCATGTGGCACATTCAAAGCCGTGAATTGGGAATTGAACAACTGTCAAAAAACGGAAACCCAATTTTGGAAATGAGTAATTTTGTGGCAATTCCATAAAAACAAATAAGGACCAGGCAATTTTCAGTAAAACAGAGGCTGATATGACTAACCTTGAACAGAATTTATCATCTTGTTTTTGAAAGTGGGAACTCATGCGAAAAGGAAACACATGTGGCAAATAGCGGCAAACAGAAATGATTCAAAAAGATTATTCCTGCAAAAGATAACACTATATAAAATGACGAAAGAATACGGAACACACAAATTATTAGCTGGAGATTAGTGGCAATGTGAATGGGTAGTAAGTTGGAAAATTATCGAATTTCATGCGTACGCCCTTTTTGGCCAGGATATCGGTGTCGCTGTTTGTGAACACGGCATCGTAGCAGAAATGGAAATGGGTCAGCCTTGCTCTTGAAATCACGTGCTTGGTTTCAATGACGTCCAGACTCAAGAAGCTTTGTTAGGGAAATCGGGCTCAGAAATGTCAACTTGCCTAATAGCCTGAGTGAATATAAAACTCGCGATTATGTTTTCCAGTTTTACATGCTTTGATAAATCGAAGATCATACGCAACAAATCAAATTGTTAATCCGCAAGAAATTAAATCTTTATCATTATGCTCCTAGATATGCTGTTACCGACTGATCAAGATAAAGCTATCAAGATGAATATTCTGCGCTCAATTTTGCATGGAGAATGCGACACGTTGCTGAAAACGGTCGTCCGTATGATTGCTACTGGAGAAATGAAAGGCACATTCAAAGGGATAAACGTTTTAGATTTCCGACAAATGACCGTCGAGCAAAAAGAGAAAACCAGAAAATGCCTTGGCGATATGGCGACTTATTACACGGCATTGAAGGATAGTGGTTCGTGGATAATGGAACTTAAACCTTTTGAAATTTTATTCCGTTAGATGTCGTTTTGAATAGTTTGACAGGGTAATGGCAATTTTTTTTGTTTTTGTTTGTTTCGATTTTACTTGTTGAAATACACTGTAAAAGTGTCAATCGCATCGGGTTATGAATGAAATACTGCATGGACCAAGTTGGTTCCAATGAACTAAACCGTTGCCAAAAGTGCAACAGCTAAAGTATGACACTTTGATACAGGTATGAAATGAGTTTTCGACACAAACTTGGGGTTAAGTCATTTACACGGGGGGACACAACTGCATGATCACAGGGAAACATTTTCAGAAAACAGCAGTACCCGTATAGGCGTGCAATTGTGTCCCCCCTTTTGGCGCCAGCATTCGGCACAGGGTGTACTTTTTCCCTGGAGGGTATATGGCAGTCGGTTGGGATGGGTTGGGCGTTTTGGATAGGTGAAGTTAAGTTAGGTTAGGTTCTGTTAGGTCGTATAGGTTAAGTTAGTATGTGTCAGGTTAGGTTAGGTTAGGTTGGGTCATGTGAGGTAGGTTAGGGTTCTCTGTGTAGTGTTAAATGAAACTTTACTTGTAACAACCTCGACCAAATCAATAAATGAAACAACCTCAAAACTTCAAACAACCTCGACCAATGCTTTTCCGATTTAAAGTTGAGTCTGGTGAAACTGAGGGGAGATCATCAACACACATCCCTATCACGATGCGGGTTATTCCATGATAATTTACATATCTTTTTTGCAAACTATGAAATCGGAGATAAGTGGAAATGAGCAAGTGGAAATGAACAAGTGGAAATGAGCAGATCTTCAGCGTGCTTTTAGATAATTGATCAACATGAATTTGATGGACAATGGGACCTTACTCTGTCTGCAGCCTCGACGTGTAAATCGTTGTGTTCGATTTCTAAATATTTTCTGGAGAGAAAGAGAAGAAATCGCACTTTTGCCTTATCTTTTTCACTTAGGTATTGTAAGTGATGAAGACGAAGATGCAGCTGATAAATGGACGATACTTCTATCGTTTTTTTATCCCAAATCTGGCTCCATTATAACAAACATACTCAATAACTTCCTCCATAAAGACGAATATGACCTCTTTAAATCCAGTGGCGTGTCATCATATCCCCAAAAGAGCGAAGAAGAGATAAATGAGATAAAGGATTTGATTAATAAACTGGCCAGAGTTTATAAGTGTGCGAACAATCCCGGTTAGTATAATTCGGTTTCGCAGCATAAACATTTTTCTGCCGCTACATATCTGCTCATTTCGTTTTGGCTTGGTTCAGTGGATGCCGTAGTATTCGAACGTAAACGCCAGATTAGCCCATAGTAACTAAACGTTATCCAGAGATAGGGCGCTAATATTGGCACACCAGATGTAATGCATCCTTATTTAAGATGCAGCCAGCTGTAAAATAATGAAAGCTTCCCGAAATTGAAAATTTACAAAAGCAGCTTTATTTTCAAGGTTTAAGATAGCCTGCAATGGTTATTTTGTAATGCCAAATCTACATTTGCTAACTGTATAGAAGATAAGACCGAATATTTAATCTATATATGCTAACCGAATATCTCATATCGGTCCATTCATTCGTTCTTTTCGTTCATATACTCACATTTCGATCAATCATCAGTTGAGAGATCCATGTCTATTAGAATATGTTTGTGCCGAGGAAACAGATAAGTTAGTAATGCGCTTGATAATAGATAACTTGCCTTTTTCAAATTAAATATTCTTCTGGTCTCATTAACTAAAACTGAAGAATGGAAATTCGTCAAAAAGATAAGGTAGTAACGCGCTCGAAAATAGATAACTTGTCTTTTTCATATTAAATATTCTACTGGTCCCATTAACTAAAACTGGAGAATGGTGATTCGTCCTACCGATAAAGTATGTAGTAACGCGTTCGATAATAGATAACTTGTCTTTTTCATATTAAATATTCTACTGGTCCCATTAACTAAAACTGGACAATGGTAATTCGTCCTACCGATAAAGTATGTAGTAACGCGTTCGATAATAGATAACGTGTCCTTTTCATATTAAATATTCTACTGGTCCCAATCACTAAAACTGGTGAATTGAAACTCGTCCAACATTACGTGTAAAGATGTATTTGAAACAATTTTGAAATTTAATGTTGCCAAGTAATCGGAAACATAATATCGGGATTGCAACAGATGCTTGTTTGAGAGAGGATTAGGTTCGACTAAAATCAAATGAAGGAAGATTAACTGAATGTATTGTCGGCTGTCATACGATGGTGAATGCATCTTTTGCAGCGAAAAACTCTTAGGACGCAAAACACTGAAAATGAAAAACCTTGACACCAAAAATGCTCGATTTGGCAATCCAATAATCTTATTCCATCCCGTTTCTAAAAATTATGTTCGATAGTTAGCCATTGCGATAGTGGTCATGTGACAGGCCATTCAAATCTCGTATACATTTAGGTGAAATAAATTTTTCTGGAGTTTGTTTGGTACCAAAACCACATTGGCGTTAAAAATTGCTCCTTTAATTCAATAGAGATTATAATTACGGTTTTTGTAAAATACGTTTTATCGCTGCGGCTTCAATCCATGTGGTCTGCGTCCGTTCGGGCTTCTGTGCTAACTGCAAGAATTGAAGAAACACTCTTTCTCAACTCGTCGCCATAACACCATCAACGTTTGCCTGCAATATCTCCAATATCTCTCGTACGAAGATCTGCAGACAATATTTTGTGCCTATTGATTCCTTGGAATGAGGAGAAATAAAGCTTTACAGCTTTCTACTGAAATGCTTGAAAAGTATTTTCAATACTTTTGTACAAAAACAGAAAGATATCACTCAGTTGGGCATTGGTCAAGTGATATTACGAGTACATCAGCTATGCAAGCAGAAATACAGTTTATTGCAATTGTGGAATCAACCATTAATTATATTCATGTGATAATTATAATTTTTGTGAATCAATAATTTTATCTGCAATTTATCAGCATCATTCAAAAGCCTTGTCAGAGAAATAGGATGATTAGTGCTTCTTAGTCGTTCGCCGTCCAACCTTTCAAACTAACCAATAAAATTCAGTGAAATTTACAAAAAGTGGCGCAAGCGTTCCATGTCCAGATTTCGAGTTCGGGACGCACGGGGACAATCAAAATTGTTAAGTATGAGTTCACAAAAAAGTATTTTTTGTGAACTTCACACTTTTTTGTTCAAGTTTTTTGTCACACTAAAATTATATGTTGCGTTTCAAAAAAAAAACATGAAATTGTGTTACATTTCAATTTCAATGCGCTATAAACGAACAAGAGATGCTCTGAAGCATTGTTTGCCTCTCTCACATAAGTAATTTAATTCCGGCAGCATCGTAGTTTTTCAATTTGGTCCGAAGCAATCGATTTTGCTAAAACCAGAAGGTTCATGTATTTTTTAACCCAGAACTGAAAAGCGGTCCTCATGCACCATATGTTAGAATGTTGCTTGTGCGCGTGGATATTAATCTTCGAAAGTTATGTAGATTGACTTTGCACTTTGCCTTGATATTTCATGACGAAAGCGGATTTTTCGTGTTCATTAAGAAATGCTTTTGTGTGTTTTACGGGAATAGCGTTCCAAAAAAAGAATTTAAGGAAAGATTAATTTTGCAATGGTCGTATAAAATCATAGCATACTCCGAAAAATGTCACACTGCCGCCGTCATGTAAATTGGTTATGCCTATGGAATCAAAAAGGGAAAAGTTTTTGTAAATGTCACACAAAAGGCGTTCGTCCATGACCATTCGTGGAATCCATGACCATTCGTCGAAATTTATGTTCTCGCTTGCTAGTTCTCAACAGTAAATGGGTTCATTCCTAAGGGCATCAGTAGCCCCTCTTTTCAGTAAATATGCCCCTCCGATTTATTATTCTCATTCAGTCTAATGCGGTAGGATTGCAACTGAGTCTTCAAACCACATTTTACATTTTGTTTTCAGAGAACAGTATAATTGAAGACGGCGACATTGAAAGTGCTATCAGAGAAGTAAAATCTGAGACAGGTGTGGTATCGTTGATGAATTCACTTGTAAGATGTGTTATTCACAATTTAAGAAAAGTGCGAGAGGTTGATATAGAACAACAAATCCCTAAGGGTATAAAAGGACTTAGCGCTGGCGGTCGGGACATATTCTTCAAGGAATTGAGAACAGTTCTGGATATTTATCAAGCCTCGGCGTCTAAAAGTATGGTCGTTTTTCTCAAAGTTTATGCACCTCATTTTTGTGTATCTGACCGATATTATTGGTTTAAAACAGTATCTGCTTGAGCTGCCAATATTGAAGAGGGATTAGTAAAGCATGAATATCCCAAATGGGAAAACGCTATCATCGTTGCAAAATTATAAGAGCGCATAATACATGCACATGCCGACATTAATTGTTGTTTTTTTAAGAATAGAAAATCCTGGTCTGTTGTACATATCCACGTTCCGCTTGACAATCAAAGTCACTAGCTAACACGGCAACTGTTGTAAAATTTCAATTACAACAACATGTTCTTGAACAAATTGTAGGATGATACAATGGTAATATTCGTTTGTAAATTTTAATTTTGATGATTTTTGATTTTACGGCGTTCGCAACATCGTGAATGTAGAACATTCCGGGGGAATGTCTCAGAAGATGAGGAGATATCTTGAAGAAGGATACTGATCGGAGTCCGAAGATGATCCCAAAGAAGAGCCAGTGTAGAGAGCTATAAAATGAGGTTTATTTATACCTCAATTATTTCACCATTTACGATATAAACTGTGATAAAGTTCCTGTTTTTGATCAGCGTAGCAACGACTCCGATATGAAAACATCCTATTTGAACAGCATTGGTGGAATTATATTGAAGATCTTTGTTCTACCAATGTCTGTAAAGAACAAAGATATGTTTTCGAAATTATTTTTCTGGCTTCGAAACGAAAACGTGGCACTAATTTTTTTTCGATGGACTGTATCTCGAGGTAAAACAATCGCCTATTGATTTCCTCAAACGGCACAATTTATTTGTTTTAGATTCTGCGGACTGGATGAAACTAATGAACAATTCACAATAAAATCTTCGCTAAATGACAGATAAAAATGCCATACATATTACGTAGCAAAACCAATGACCATAGGATAAAAAGGGCTATATAGCGACGTTATAGAAATTGCCAAATGTGACTTAGCGATAATTGTTGTCGGAGGCTTGTGCTCTATAGTGCATACTGTAGAATCTTATATCTTCTTCAAGAGATCATAATTCCAGGAGCCGCTGAAAACCTATCAAGTTGCTTCTGTGACACGCATCACTGAGGTGTCCTTGTCTGTATTCGATGCAGAATCTGAAGCGTGACGTTCGATGGCAAAATCGAATTTAATCAGCAAAATTTTTTCCCGGCCCCCTTTTCCATTTCATTCACACCCAAGCTCCCAAAAATGGGCTGATATGGGGGATGCATAGGACAGGTAATATTTCGTGCAAATACATTTTCAGAACACGTTCTGCGGAACAGGCGCAACACAAAAGTTTCAGTGAAAAATACGCTCCGAGCCTTCACGTCCATGCAGTGCTCCCTTGAATCCAAATAAGTCCCAATTGTGGTTGTTCTGCACAACTGAGATGATAAGATTGTGGGTGGCCAGATGAAAGCCTAACCAGGACAGGTTCTCCATAGTAAAAGTAACAAAAATGTCCACCGAATCAAAATGCTTGGATCCCCATTTACACGCAATAGCCACACAAAAACCGGTTAGAAGCTTGTCGGAGCGGAGACTATCGCACGTAGCTCTGCTTCTCTATTGCATTACACTGAGGTTATTTCAGCCCTCACGGACGATTGTGCACAAACTGTTATTGCTAATGAAGTGTCTCTGTTTCTCAAAGAGGTTACATGTCTATGGGTTATGCTGTCTCATAAGAATTATTTTTCTCCACTTGGCATTGCTTTAGTTCATATATTTCGGTTTTTTGTGTTAACCTGCCACTGCATTCCGTGAAAACTGGTCCCACTGGAGACAATGTGGCTCAGGACATGCTATTGCAGAAGCCATCATGGCGCGGAGATGGGAGATGTTAGTCTCAAGTGGTAATCTTCAAGTCCCTTAAAATGCCTATTGTGGATCAATGGGAGATGTTAGTCTCAAGTGGTAATTTCCAAGTCCCTTAAAATGCCCATTGAGGAAATTTCATTGCCCCTTAAACGTTTATGCGGCTGAAGCAAACATTAGTTGACCATAAATCTGATTCTCAGGAGTGAATTTCCATAAGGCAGTGTAAGACATCTATCGTTTTCACCGGCACTCTGAAATGAATTGGGAGAGAGAAAGAAAATTGTCATGATTACTCGTCTAAGTTTGGATTCAGCAAAGACCAATCCCTTTACACAGAACTGGCTGTTGATCCTTCATCAGGTTTGCGGTCACCAATGCTACTGCTTCTTCAAAGATACTGAGCCAGGGGTCGGTTATTCTCTCCAAGCACGCAGATGCGCAACAAACTTTAGAATCGCGATTATTGGTAGCGACAGATATATCACCGTTTACAACGAATGCTCGGGTACTTGCTTAATCCCTGCAGACTTTGAATCTTTTTATCCGAAGGCATATAAATGTCTATACATTCTAAAAACTCTGGAAAACGTCTCGAGCAAAGAGCACAGGCAGGCAGATTAGTCAGTTTAACTCGGCTTTCTTTGTCTCGTTTCTCAAAAGTGTCAAATCAGCAAATGCCACAATCCCTAATGGTTTACATAGACCTGAACATACTGGTCACATTCAGTTTAGAAAAGCGTTGCATGTAACTGTTGCAGCCTGTAATAACACACTAGTGGGCCCTTCGGGCCCGATTAGAACAATCGCGCTAAAAAACATGCATTAGGCCTTTGTCCGAAAAACTGGGATTGCCTGGCGCAGCATTAATGTACATTTTACCACAACAGCCTAACGCACAGACGGGGAACGTCCTTTGGAACGGGGAACGTGTCACCAGGTTCGAATGTACTTTAGTCCGAGTGGCGCTTATCACGAAAATTCGAACTTGAAAACATTGGAGCTTGAATAAATTCGATCTGGAAAACCATCCGATCTTAAAAACATGCAAACTTAATGTAATCGAGCCTAACGTTACCTGACCTGTCAAGTTAGCTAACCTAATAGATAAAGCGTACTTTCGTCCGAATAGATGTTTGGTTCGACGATTCAAGTCCGAACGGCGTTATTTGGTCCGAATAGATTGAAGTTCGAATGGTTTCAAGTTCGAATTTTATACATGTATAAAACCGTTCGAACAAATTCGGTTCAGGTAAACGTGCCCTGGGGTTCCACTTCTCAAGCACGAAATGAACTCTCTTGACGAAGGCCAAAGCCTTCGTGAATGCACAACGCACACATCATAAACAGTTTTTTAAACAAAGCCCATCTTTTAGGCCGCGGATTATTTTCTTTTTGTGTTCAAAATTGTACTTTTTAAAAAGAAAATAATCCGCGGCCCAAAAGATGGGCTTCGTTTAAAAAATAGGCCCAGTGTCCCGCGCCAAGATAACCTGGAAAACAGGGAAATCAAAATTCTGTGGAAAACCTGGAAAACATGATATTTATGCCAAAATCCAAATTTGACCTTTCCTTGAGCTGAGCTACATGAGATACATGTGGTTGACTGCGTCTCTCCAATCATTTTTAAAAGGCGAAAAATGCATTTTTACCGAACATGGGGCGGAATACCCCCCGAAATTGCAAGTCTAATTTGCAGTTACTCCGTATTTTTCAGAATAGAATCAGCTCACGAAGCATTTTGTAAACGCAGAAAATATATGAGTGGGTACCTATATTGGTCACCGGGAAAGCACAGGGAATTTCGCGTTTTGTTGTTTCTTTATAAGGGTGGACAAAATTGCACAATCGCGGGTAAAATGTTTCAGAAAATTGCTGTTCTCCATGCAATTGTGTCCCCCCTTTGCACCATCGGACAGTACAGGGCGTGGCTTTTCTCTGTGTTGTGCAATTGCGCATCCCTGGAATCGACTAACGGTTTTTTTTATTTTCTTTGTTCCTGTATGTTTTTTAATTTTTTTTTGTTCCCGCTTCGCTTTATTTCTTTATTCCTGCTGATTGGGTTGGGTGAGGTTCAGGTTGTTTAAAGTTAGGTTTCAATTTCGCTGCACAGCGAACCCTAACTTAACCCAACCTAGCCTAACCCAATCCAACCTCGTCCTGACCTAACCGACTATCCGACAGAAAAGACACACCCTATACCGCATGATGGCGCAAAGGTGGATATAATTGCACGGCCAAGAGTCCAGCTTTTTTCTGACATGGGACGAAGACCCCGCATGTTGGCCATCGAATTACCTAATTACCCCAACCAAACCTGACCTAACCTAGCCTAACCTAACCTATCCTAACCTAAACCCAGAATTTCAATTTCAAAATCTTGGGGACGTCAATGAATTACTGCGTTCGGATTGCCAAGAGAGGCCCGGCCACGACCTCGTCCTCACCATGTTCCAGTGCCTCGACAATGGCATGAGACTGAGGAATCTCCCAAATAGTCGGAGTTGTGGTCGGAGTCTCCCTTGGAACATGAAACCGAGCTGCGGCCCCCAGGAGTTCGGTTGGCTCCCACCTGGCATGTGCTTTTTGGAAATTTGGCCCGTGAAACACGAATATTGGCAATATTGCATCCGCAATGTCACCCCCGATCGGGGTTCCGCCGGAATAACGTCAAATTTTCGGAAGGTCAAAAAAGTGTTGTGAGGGCCGAATTGATACTCGAACCAAAATTAATCCATCATACCCTGTACTAAACCTATCCTCCTAACCTAACCAAAACTAACCTACTCTAACCAAACCTAACGTATTCTAAAGTTGATTTTCACCTGGCACTATACTTTCTGCGGAATTTTTAAACCTTCCGAAAAAAGACGTTTTATTACGCGCACACGGATCCGTCCTTTGGTAAACTTGGTGCGGTTCCGCCCAAGACCTCAGTTACCTACTGGACCACATGCGTACAGGTCTTTTGAACTGTATCACCCCGTTGCCCATCCGATGGGTGAATCCAATGCTGACCATTATTATAGCGGGTACACACGACTGTGTTTTTTACGGATGGTTTTCGTTGTGTGCTCCGGGTTGGCATCCCGGATCAGCGGCACGCGCACACAAAACGAGCGATTTGACTGTGTTTACGTGTGTATGCACTTTTCGGCCGGGTTGGCTACTGTTCGGGTGAGTTTTGCCAGCGCAGTTTTGGCTATTGAGCAGGCGAGATCGATGGTTCGTCAAATGATGTTCGTCAAAATTGCTTCAGCCCAATGCAGCATTTGCCGATGAGTCATTTTTGAGTTTGCTCCTTTGATGAAGAAGAGATTGAACAGAAGAGGAAGAAGACGAGCCTCACCTGAGCGTTTCATTGATCAATTGCTTTGTGTTGAATAATTCTGGGTGGATTCGGATGATTTTGGTGTTGAAAGAAAGTCAAGAAAATGCAGATTATAATTCCGAAAAGAAATTCCGTCATTTTGGGCAAAATTTTGAAGATGTCATTGGGAAGCTAATTTCGATTCCGAGACCACCAAAAAATTCAGTTTTGCAAAATGGACTGCACTGCAAAATTTTTCTAAATGGACTGCACTGCCAAATCAATTGCTTTTGTGTTGAAAAGTTCTGGGTGGATTCGGATGATTTTGGTGTTGAAAGAAAGCCAAGAAAATGCAGATTATAAATCCGTAATTTTCGGGCAAAATTTTGAAGATGTCATTGGGAAGCTAATTTCGCTTTCGTGACCACCAAAAAATTCAGTTTTGCAAAATGGACTGTACTGCCAAATTTTTCCGTTTATTCCATAGTAAAATATTCCCGTAAATTCCAAGATCATGGTTATCCTTTGTGGACTGCCCGGTTTGCTCACGCCACGCCCGCGTCTACGTCTGATGCTCTACGGTAGAATCTGTTTTCGTCTGTTTCTTTTTCGTCATCATCACCATCATTGCCATTCTGAGATGATAGACATGCGGCGATGCCGCAAGTATAGGGCCACGTTGCCAGACACATGACCAGTTGTTGTGCAAACACAGTGGCCGCAGATATAGGTCAATTAGCTCAAATCATCTTCGACAGGCATTTCCATTAAATTACTCCTCGTACATTGAACAATTTTTGGCATGCAAGAACAAAACGAAACGGAACAAAATGTCAGCCTAAAAAAAAACAAAATAAAAGCTCGGAAAAACGGTCTGGTATGGCTGCAGAAACGTGAGATGTTTAGGCAAATGTTCTCAAAGGCATTATGCTCAGAAATGAGCATTTCCGTCCAATTATCTGGGCTTTGCTGATGAGAAAATTTCCATATGGTTGCAAGAAACCAGGGTCTATATTATAGTGCAGGGTCGATATTGCTCTCCTGCATTGGCAGCTTAGGGAGGCATGGGGTTCCATTTACGGATGCTCCTTGGAAGGAAGTGACCGATGTCTTCCATGAGTTATAATCATGGAATGACTTGAGAAACAGATAGTGTATTGTGGTGGAACATGAGACAGTAAAGAGGACACAGAAAGAAGGGCACATTTCTCGACAACAATTTCATCTGGTTAACTTTACACAACTCTTCTCGAAAAGGCACTCGCATCTAAACATTCAAACGTCAAGGATAAAGTAGAAGTGAGGTCGTTTTTCGATCAGATGGAGGCCCAAGAACACATCCTTGAGATGCGTCTTTGGCGAGAAATTGTTTTGACGCCCCTGGTTTTTTGGCGCCCCTCAAGACATTGCTGCAGTCACAGGGGCTGGGACCCTTGACAGGTGGGGGGTCTGGATCAGTGCTCCATCAGGCTTCTGATGGACAGATTTCTTGGCAGATGTCTGGAGGATGGAGCTCTCCAGAGGTGTAAGAGCATTTGAATACATTTCGGCATACATTTTGGATCCGATTTTGGACAATTTAGTGCACAATTTTGGCCCTGACTGTCATCACATGGCAACATTTTTCTAATTTTGGGGTGCCATTTTTGCCAGAAAAAAATATAAATTTGCCCAAATTCTACCATCATCAGCTGGAATAGGGTGGTTCGAAGCTCTAGTCCCACTAACTTTTGACACATAGAGCACAAGATACAGGGGGCGCCATTTGGGGGGTGTGAAAGGGAAGGGGATTTGCCCCGTGAATTCCAGATATTCCACATAAAAGCAAAAATGCTGAAGTAAGTGGGCAACAGTCTTTGATGGCAGTCGAAGCAATTTATTGCCCGAAATTACTTTGAAATTAAAATATCGAAAAAAATCCTTGACGTTTGAACCTCGGAACCATGGGTGATTGGGTGGTTATTTAACACAAACCACACCACTCACTGGCATCGTTCATTGCATTGGCGGAATCGGATCTGATGTAATTAGCGGTTGAGGTATCATTTGTCAAGAACATAGTGAAAATTTGCAAATGTGAAGAACAATCAGTCCCCTCTTGAATATTGATTATTTCGAATGCGTTTATCTGTATGATCATAACATTTTTGTTGGTCCTGCACTTATTCGCCTACGGCAGGATTCGCCTATAGGCGAATCCTGCCAAAACATGACTCATGAGCAGAACCTGTTATCTGGTTCTCAATTGTCTCTTGAACGGATTGGCAGGATTCGCCTACTCCGGATGGAACTGGTTGAAATCACCGATGACTCATGTTTTGGTAGGACTCGTCAATGCTTTGTTTGTGATTTCACGAGATACAGGGAACGTTAAAATGTTGGACCATAATGCCTGAAAGTGGGTTTCAAACAAAAATTCATCCAAAGCTTGTCAATGTCTTTTATTGATACGATCGGTCAAGAGAGACCGTTATCCAATTGGAATGGATCGGCAGATGCAGGAAGTGCAAGACCGTTTGCATTTGGCCGAGGAACAACAATGCCAGCAGGCTTGAAACCTGTCAGTACGCTGCGCATGCGGGCTGCTGCGTTCTTATGAACATAATTCAAGCTGCATATGGGGTCAAGTGCATTCTCGCAGTGCGACCTGGCGGGAAAAGAGATTTATAGAATGGTCAAACATATTGAATGTTTGTGACCTGGGACTCAGGAATACATGAGGGAGAACAAGGGAGGGGGAGGAATTTGCCAGCCCTTAAAAGTGTGCTTGTGAGGAGGGCAGTTTTCATAACTACTGCAAACAAAACGGCGACAATCGACTGCGGATTGTGTTCAGCAATTCAGAGGCCTCTCGAGTTAGATTCACTTTGGAGAAGTGCGTTCTTGCAGATTATCTTCATAAAATCATTGATATGCGTAAAACTAACTAAACACCCAGTATGCGTTGAGGCGTTTTTGGCCGCTTCTCTCTGCAGGCGATTCGTGCCATGCAATGAGTCATTGCTGTTGATAGGCGAATCATGCCACGCAATGAGTCGTCGGTGTAAAACATGTGAGGATTTGCAATCTGCCTTGAACCGGCTAAATCTGCCGTAGGCGATTCCTGCCATAGGCGAATCCTGCCGTAGGCGAAAACTGCCGCCACCTTTTTGTTTTCTTTTTGGGTTAAGCTGTTTATGCAGGGGATTGGGCAGTTAACTGCTTCACATTTTCGAGTATAGGTTCAGGAATCATTTCACATTCACGAGTAGGTCTGTGTGACTGCTGTGCCGCCGTTGGCGTTCTCTTCCTCCTCGCTTCATAATAATCAAGAAACTCAATTTTAAGGTCACAATTGACACTTAAAATTTCTTCAGTCTCTATAGGGGACCGCCCCCTTGGAAGCACGCTTCAGCTCTGCCCCAGACCCCGTGACACCTGTGGCGGGCTCTTTTACATCAGGCCACTTTCCCGGTTTATCCGCTCTTGCCCCCTGTCTGAAGCTGAAATAGCGCCCATGATAAGATACTAACCATTCATAATTGGCTTGCAAAGGTCAACCGCGACCGCGGGTGCATTTTAGTCTCTCTTGAAAAGTTGACCTGTTCAATGGTTTCCACCAATTTTCTGGAAAGAAATTCCCGGAGTTTTCCTGGTCTTCCAGGGTTTTGAATCCCCTTCCGCTCTGTGGCGTCTAAACTCAAAAATAAATTGAAGGTGAGGTGCTGTTTGCATATCGCCCGTGGACGGCGGTTGCCTGGGGCGGGAGGACCACAAGATTTGCCGAGCTGGAAATGGGATGAAGCCTCAGACGTTTTGAGGCCAGGGGAGAGCGTGTTTAAAAAAAAGCCCGCAAGAAATAACTTAATTTTGTTTCGGTGAATTTTGCGCGAAAGATTTGATGTTTCTTGAACAAGAAAAACTGCTGTGCATGAAATCCGTAATTGGGCTTGTGAAAATTTCATGAAATTATCGCCTCCTTTAGTAAATCTCTGTCCTTTTGACACACAAAAAATTTAAAAGGAAGCAAAGAAAACTTGCAAGTTATCACCAAAGTCTCACTTGTGGAGCCTGTGAGGCATTGGAAACAGAAAAACCATTTGACTCATGAGTGAGGAGTGAGCGACTATAGCCAAAATTTTGTCGTCAGCGACTGACTTCGTTTTCATGTTGTTTGTGGAGTCCCGGGGAAAAGATGCCAATGATTCGAGCTCCCTAATCTTCCCAATTTTTTTGAAAATTCAAAGACTTTTTCAGTTTTCCCAAAAAACGCCCGAGTGTTCCAGGTTTTCCAGGTTGGTGGCAATCCTGAGTCTCTCAATGCGCGATCTGGCAAAAAATCGGTTTTTGAATAAAAAACCGTCCCATCATGAAGCCAAGGGGTTCATCTGCGACAAATCAACGATTTTTTCTTTCCCGCTTCAAACAGGCGCGTCCAATCAGTGCCTCCTACAACAGGCACTTGTTGTAGGAGGCACTGGTCCAATCCGCAACTCGCAACGATGTGCGACTCGTTTCCTCCCCCTCTCCTACCTGCCGTTGTGGCCCATTCCCTACCTTTCCTTCATTTCCCATCCCATCTTGTTGATGCCGATGACGACCTGCATGCAATCCAGTGCAAGGCAACAAGCGTGTGTCTTCGCCAACACGGATGAAAAACACAGCCAAAGTTGAGCACTGCTCTACTTTTGAATGTGGCAGCCGGGTTCCCGGGTGAAAAAACGAACCCGATCGTCCACACTGTGTTTCCAACGTCGTGTGTGCTCGCTATTAGGTCGCAAAAACTGCCACGGGGATGCTGCGTCACACTTTTTTTCGCCTCAGCGTCCAAAACAGAAATGCTCTAAATACTTTAAATGCTCTTTGCGGAACCTTCCAATTTGCAGTGGCGCCGACAGCTCTCTGGGATTGGGGGGATGAGACTAAAGGCCATCAATATTTCAGGACATGGGGGCAACACCATTGCAATGCGCAGGGAAAAGGGAAAAATTGAACCTCAAGAGATCAGAATGGCAGAGCTTTTGTCGCAACTGGCAGAGCAACAAAAAATCTGGCAGAGCTTTTACAATGGGTTTTTTTTAACGGGGGCTGAGGCAAGTGCAACAATCCCCCCAGAAAATATCCCTTTCCTTCATTGAGGGGATGCATCCCCCCAACCGCCCCCATGATCGGCGCCCCTGCCAATTTGATTCATTCCGACAGCAACACAGCAGAAAGAAGTCGTGAGGTGGCATCCTTGAATCGTGGTTGAAGAACAACAGCACAGTTTGCTTGCACTCAGTGTTTTGTTCCTGCGTGGGATTTTTCCATTTTTGACGAAATGTTTGGGTCCCTGGCATGGGAAAAAAGGGAATCTTTATTTTGAGGGGGAAAAGGGATATTATGAACATTTTTCAGTCGACAGTCGAGCTGAAGAAGGTGCGGAGTCGCATCGAAAGGAAAGGCCTCCTCGAAGGAATTTCATTTTTGTGTTTTTCACACGATATTTTGTGGTCGAACAGTTTTCTTCCCCTGCACAAACATTTTTCTGCCTTTCAAATGTGACTGCAGACGATCATCAATTGTCATATTTCTTTCTTCCTTCCCCGATTTGAGTGCCATTTTGGGGTCGATTTTTTTTTTAAATTTTGCCCCTTCGGGGAGGGGAGACCCCCCCCCTCGGCTGCGAACTGCGCCTGCCTGCGGCACAGTTTTGTCCCCAAGTATTTCCCAGACCGTGGGAATTTTAGGGATTTTTGGGGAAACCAATGGGAATTTCCAACCTCAAGCCGGAACAACACTGCTTGCACTGCAGATCGGCAACTTACTTGGGAAACTGGGGTAACTGGACTTGATACCCCACAAAGCGTCACCACGAACTGCTTGAGTTCACGGAACTCAAAATCAAAAAAAAAAAAAAATTCACGGAACCGCGAAATTCCCATTCGGTGGTTGTTCCTTCTGGTTAAGAGACTGCAATTGGGATCCAATGATCCTCTTTTTTCTCTTGGCACACACAAAGATACAAATTCTCCAAAAAACAGAGGAAAAAAGGTGAAACAGCGAAGCGAAACAGAGAAAAAGTGATCAGAGAAAAAACCAAAAACAGAGAAAAGTGAAAATAGATCCCAAAAAAAGAAAGGAAATCATGATGAGAAAGAAACAAAAGGGACATCTGCGCTTCCCAGCAAACTTTCGATGAACAAATTCTGCCACTGGGTGGGTTCGAACCGGGGACCGCCCGAACGAAAGCCGAACGCGCTGACTGTTGCGCTGCCGCGGATCTCCTGCGTATGGCACTTTTATTGCCGCTTTTGTGGAACCCAACAATGCAATCTTCTCCTCTCTCAATCTTCTCTTCTCTTGCATGCATCAAGCAGCGATTCAGCAATGGCGTCGCCCACACAGTTTACCGTCTGCGCAACACTGTGTCGCAGCTTGCTTCCCTGACTTTAATGAAGTTGATATTTTTAAATCTAAATTTCTGTAAAACAGGCGAGTTTAAGATATCCACAATGAGATATAATCCCAGGACATTCCACAGAATGTTTCAGGATATTGGTAATGATAAACCTTCAGCAGAAGCCTTCGATGAGTTCCTAAAAAGTTCTTTGAATAAGAAGAATGTTATAAAAGAACAGTCGATGAAGGAAACAGATGGGAAAGGAGATTCAACGGTCATTGGGGTTGACAAAGGAGATTCAACGGTCGTTGGGGTTGACAAAGGAGATTCAACGGTCGTTGGGATCGATTCCCTTATTGCTTTCAACGGTCAACGTGATAATGGAAATTATGCGGAAATGCCAGTTTTGGATGAGTACCTTCGAAATTCCCTAAACGGTGCTTTAAAAAAGGATACTTATAACGATGCGGAACAAAACGGAAAAGCAGCGGAAATGGTCTTGGGATTGAAGTGGGAAAAAGCCTGTAATGGTAGGCACGCTAATCCCATTATTGATACATTTTGCTTTTTGCAAATAAAGGAGAAATCCTTTACGATGATCCATAAATGTCGCACAAAATGACGGTAAAATAGCATTCTGAATGGTTTTTCAGATTCATGTTACGGGCACTTGAGGCTAATAAGATGTTGTTCCTTCAGCCTGGCAAAGTTTAAAGAAATTTGTGAAGTTAGACGAACACTTTTCTGGATAATAAAGTGAGGAACCTGTGCCAACACAGTCGGAATCTGAAAAATAAAGTTATGGTATTGAAAGTTTAAAGAAATTTGTGAAGTTAGACGAACACTTTTCTGGATAATAAAGTGAGGAACCTGTGCCAACACAGCCGGAATCTGAAAAATAAAGTTATGGTATTGTACAAATTAACGAAATAATCATCCGATGTCTGTAAAAAAACTTCAGCCTGGCAAAGTTTAAAGAAATTTGTGAAGTTAGACGAACACTAATTCTGGATAATAAAGTGAGGAACCGGTGCCAACACAGTCGGAATCTGAAAAATAAAGTTATGGTATTGTACAAATTAACGAAATAATCATCCGATGTCTGTAAAAAAAACTTCAGCCTGGCAAAGTTTAAAGAAATTTGTGAAGTTAGACGAACACTTTTCTGGATAATAAAGTGAGGAACCTGTGCCAACACAGCCGGAATCTGAAAATAAAGTTATGGTATTGTACAAATTAACGAAATAATCATCCGATGTCTGTAAAAAACTTCAGCCTGGCAAAGTTTTAAAGAAATTTGTGAAGTTAGACGAACACTATTCTGGATAATAAAGTGAGGAACCTGTGCCAACACAGTCGGAATCTGAAAAATAAAGTTATGGTATTGTACAAATTAACGAAATAATCATCCGATGTCTGTAAAAAAACTTCAGCCTGGCAAAGTTTAAAGAAATTTGTGAAGTTAGACGAACACTATTCTGGATAATAAAGTGAGGAACCTGTGCCAACACAGTCGGAATCTGAAAAATAAAGTTATGGTATTGTACAAATTAACGAAATAATCATCCGATGTCTGTAAAAAAACTTCAGCCTGGCAAAGTTTAAAGAAATTTGTGAAGTTAGACGAACACTTTTCTGGATAATAAAGTGAGGAACCTGTGCCAACACAGTCGGAATCTGAAAAATAAAGTTATGGTATTGTACAAATTAACGAAATAATCATCCGATGTCTGTAAAAACTATTTTTGCTCTTAATGTTCAAAATTCAAATTTTAGCGACATTATATGGAATCCACTGGCCTTTGTTGTTCCTTCAATTTTACACACACGCGCATGTTTTTAATGTATCTTTGTTGTGTGTTTTAATGTATCTTTGATTTTTATCGTGAAGCCTTAGCGTCATAACTGCGTGGATAAGTCTGGCTTCAGCTTCAAAACATAATTTCGCAGCATGCTTTACAATTTCCCGGAGATTTAACACTGGAATAATGTCTTGGATGTTTAGAAATTTAGAACAATAACATTATTGATTGAATGATTGATATTCTATGTATAATTTCGGAGTTTCCTCCTCGCAATATTAATTACAGTCAAGTAAAAAGGCACATGAAATCAACAGTGCACAAATTAAGAAAAAGCAGGAGATAGGTAGACCAGTTGCAGCAGAATTCTTATTCAAATTACAAGAACAGATTTGGAAAAGAAATACAGGGCGTGGATAGATCTCCTCAGCAGTCTACTGAGCGAATTCCCCTATCCTCAAACGTTTCAATGATAACGACACGGCAAATTAATCTTGTTGTGTCCCTCCTTGCTCGAAGTCAGTCTTACCCTAGATGGAAACAAACATGATCGAGGCACACTAGTTTGCATATGTTATCACATTGCACGACGCAGGCAGGCAGCGTTGTACACTCTTCAGATCAGAAACTGACCACACCTCCATGGATCCCAATCTGCAACAGCATATTCAAGGATTAGGCGAGCAAGGTCGATATAGGCTTCTTACTGTACTCTTGGCGGGCATTTATAACAATTTTGCAATGTACAATAGAATCAAGTCAGTCAAAATGTTCAACACAAACAAGGACGGTATACAGTACTGGCGTTTAAAACAGTTAGGAATAGGAATAAATCACTTGCGGAATAAGAAAGGAATAAATCACTTGCGAGCAGGATGACTATTTGTTGGGTACAACGGCCATATGAACTTCTCCGTATATCGCATGCTTAAATGAAAGCCAAAAGCTCTCCTGGAATGGAGTTCCACTCCGGAATGCCTCCACTCAAGAATTTGTAGGTACATTGCAATGTCTCTTTTTAAAATCTGAGATCGATTCTAAAAATCGGGATCCACATGAGAGTAGAAAGTGGTCAGTCCCAAAAACCCGCGAAAAGTGCACCACACCAAATATTCCCGAGGATCAGGAATAGACAGATAAGCCTTGTCACGCGCCTTCTAAGTTATAGCTCTTCCCAGCCCAGTTAAACTAACACTCTGGTGACACTACTACGGCGCCTGTTATCGCCAACCACAAACAGAGCTCCCCTGAGCTGCACTTTTTCAACTGCGGAAATCTGGAATTCACCCCAAGGATTCCATGATGGGACGCAGTATTCCAAAATATGGCACACAAGGCTAAAAAAGTCCAGCTTTTTTGTCCCAGGAGGGCACTTCCTGCAATTCTGTTTTACAAAAAACGTATTTTGCCATATTTCCCAATCACGTTAACTTACGTCGCCTTGGACAAATAAAAGGGAGCTAAGTGATTGTTGAAAAATAATGGTTTCCAATTTGAAATACACAGGAATACAAATTAAAGTTTTTTTCACATAGCTCCCTTTGATTTGTCCAGGGCGGTATATGGCTGGACCAGTGATGCTTATCACTGAATTTCACCCCTAAATACGTAATATCTGCCTGTGAAAGAGGTGTGCAATCGTTATTCACATAGATAAACACAGAAGGACCTATAAATTTATAAGAAAAAACTTTTATCTACATTCATGGCATAATCGACCAATTGCATCACTCTTGAATGTGATTCAAGTCCCCTGACAGCACATCGTAGTCACTCAGTCCCAGCAAGCACTTCTATAGGTATAGCCGTACATAATGCAGTCATAAGCAAACAGTCGCATGCGCATTTCAAATTCCTGTCTCAATTTCATCAATTTTGATCATATGAAGTAATGGTCCTAAGATGCTGCCCTGGGGAGCCCCCCTTTCGGAAAAGATCATTATTTTTTCATGGCTTTCCCATGACGATATTGAAAAGCATGGCAAAACTGTAGATATTTGGCTGCCATTGCTTAACTATGGATCAATCATGCTTTTCCATGAGCAGTCATGTGAAAATCATGGAAACGTCCCTGGACACATGGTTGCCATGAAATTACCACGAGAAAGCCTTCTCCAGACTTTCCGTGGATGCCAAGTCTCATATAGAAATATCATGGAAATCTGCATTTATTCTGAGGACACTGAACTTGCCTGAGGAGCAACTGAAATATCAAAACCTAAATTTTCTCTCGGTTTGTGAAAGGCGTTCCGGAAACAACAGTAAAGTTATTCGCTCATTTAAATTTGAAGGACAAGCCACTGGGTAACGGACTGCGGATGTATGATTCGGTACGTTCTTTCTCTGTGCTGACTCGATACATAAGTCGCATTCAGACCAATCAAAAGAAGCTATGTTACGCAAGAGTTACCAAGCAAGAACACTAACGCAGCACTACAATAACCTGCTATCAATTCTTTGTTGGTTATGATGTGCACTAAACGTGCGGTGTTCCGTTTTGGTGATCCGAATTTTATCGCAATCCATGGAAGGCTTCAAGTCTCTTAACAACCGGGCAAAATGTGGAAAAAAAGATAGAAACAATGTCCTGGCAGCTGTGTTTTCACTACTTTTTTCTCTCTAATGACGAATTGCTGCCGGTTGGTGAATTCTAAATCAGAAGATTTATTTGAATCAGTCATCACAAATATTACAAGATTTTTCCTATGATTTTTTGATTTAAACAAATCTTTCCAGTTCCAATCCGCAATGTCAGCAATCCCGTTTGATGAATAGAAATATCGAGACGTTTGGCTTTCATTAAAAATTCCGGTTTTGCCAAACCTCAGCCGATTGAAAAATTCAGCAAACTAGAAAGCGTTAATTTCAGGCTTGATTTATACAGAGTTTCCCAAAAGTCACTTGACAACCCAGAAAAGAGCACTGCAGTTTTGAACCAACTCTGGAAGTTTGGAGTGGAGTTTGTTCCAATTCGAATCGATAACACCTGCAGCGAGCAGCTTGCCCAATCTGAACCTGAAATCTGTCGAAATAGCTCCACAAGATAACATTGAAAACTGACAAATAGCAGGGGTTGTCAAGCGACTTTTGGGAAATCCTGTATGCTAAATAATCCTTGGTCATATTGGCTGTCTTCACTTTTAACATCGAGTTTTCTTCGCCATCACTTAATTGCGTCCTTCATATTCCTTACTTGTTCTTTATTACCGATTTTACGCAAGAAACGTTTTCACTGCAACTGCAAAACGACAAGTGTGTGGAAAAATGACGTAAATTACGTTTTTCATTTTGGGAGCATAAGGAACTCTTCCTGTAAGTCCATAATCCGAAACGAAAGTAATGATGAGTTTTGCTGCAGCACAATCATAAAGAGTAGTAAACCAGGCAATCGTTTTTCGGTTACAATGAATTTTCTTCTTTCCAATTCTCGGCAACGCACTTTTGCTTTGAAACAAAAAACCGTTAAAAGGCCGAGGTATAAAATCAGAGCCTTTGCTGAACAACGGTTTCGCAAAAACGAAAATCTGCTCTAAGAGTTTTCCAGGAATTACTTTTTTGTAATAACTCACTTGGAAGGCTGAAAATGGTTTACGTTGTGGTTTCGATTGAAAGAGGTATTAAATCTGCTGTTCATTAATATCAAATGTCTTTCGTCACTGAGCGGAAGCAGACAAAATTGAATACCAGAATTGTCGATACCATAGAAGTTTTGGTTTGGAGTAGAACTGTACTCGTAATCATGGGCCATATGTAAAAGTTCCTTTTTGAAGATCTGTGGAAACCCTTGTGTATTTTCAACCCACCAATATGTGTCTCAGGTCAGGAACAACAAGTGACTGGTAACATCTCATGTTCCAAATCTATTTTGCGATCGAAATATGCGACAACAAAATACTGCTCCCAAAACACACTGCTAAAAGTGCTCCAAAAAGGGCTCCGAAATTGAAAGGATATAGAATATGAAACACGTCTCTACAAAGCCTGTTTCTCATCAAAACGTGTGCAAAAAATGGTATCGGTTTCGGATACCACATCTTGATATATTCAAATGAAAAAATGGTAAAATTTAGCAAGAGTGACTCCCGCAGAGGCAAAATATTTGTTGGAGACCTTGTGATTCAGAGTTTACGAAGGCAACACCATATTTTACATCCAGTCGGGAGCAGACTACCCATGTAGACAAATACGGGAATAACACGTGGAAAACTCGCTGGTGTCACAAGTGCAAATGTGGTGTCACGAGCAGAGTTTATTACACGTGTAATACGGTGTTATAGGCACGTAATGGTGTTATTGGTCCGTTCCGGTCTCGTGTTAAACACGTGTTTCGAGATGCGGCGCTGAAAAATCGTAATTTACCACAACACGTCGCCTACCTATATTGCTTTCCCTTCTTACTTCTTCCTCTGTCCTTTCTCTCCAAACACACTTTCGATCACTTCATCACTTCATTCGATCACTCCTACAACACAAGGCCTTTGCACGAGAAGTAAAAGTGGCGTGACGTCATAAATAGTGGATGGTGGAAAACAGGAAAAGACAATGCGGATGAGCCGCGTCCGAGGTGTGCTGCCCACGGAAACTTGACATTTCTCTTGAACCGATTAACCGATTTTGGTGAGACTTGTGCTGGAAAGCCGAAAATTAGACAATTTCAATGGTGTATAACAACCCCTAACTTTTCATGCTGAAGCTCTAATAGAATTTGAGGGAAAACGTGTTCAAGTTAAGGAGTGATCCAATTCCGGCTTCCTGCCACATATTTTCAATGATTGTGCGATTTTTTCCGTTGCAACATGGTTTCCACCTGCGAGAAAGTTGAAGAGGAAGCTTTCAGCTTTCCAAAAACACCAAAATCATTGAATTTGAGCACCATTTCATGTTTGTGACCAGAGAAAAAGCGACACGGCAGCATCGTTTGGACGTTTTTTTTTAGCGGGGAAGAGGCCGCGACTCCCGGGATTTCCAGGAGGCGCCGCATCTTCCCCGTTCAAAAACAAAACAATGCTGCCATGTTTTTTTCTCTGGTCATAAAAAATTGTCAAATGGTGTTCAAATTCAATGATTTTGGTGTTTTTGGAAAGCTGAAAGCTTTCTCTACAACTTTCTCGAAGGTGGAAACCATGTTGCAACGGAAAAAAAAATCGCACAATCATTGAAAATATTGGCAGGAAGCCGGAATTGGATCACTTTTAACTTGAACACGTTTATCCCTCAAATTCATTGGAGTTCAGCATGAAAAGTTAGGGT
>JASGXE010005059.1:0-24434 GCA_030068105.1 Sinentomon sp. SZTP_YWyxl | reverse complement strand
AAAAAGTTAAAAAAATGTTGAAATTGGAGTTTTGTTCACTGAATGTTAAAAAAGAAAGTTCATCTGTATTTGGAAAAATTTGGTAGATACTGCCGACCGGTACTGGTGCAGTCGCTATCTTACAACTTCCAGTTCCAATATCAGCAGTATGACTTTGGCATTGTTTTTGAAACAGATCAGTGCAATGGCGATACACGGCTGTCCCATTCGCAGTTTGTATTTATTTTTACTTTTTAAAAAAAATCGCTGTATTCTCATCTCATGAGAATTAGAACTGTCGCAACAGAAGTCAAAGTGCAGTTTGCCGCAAGCCAAAGACATAACATCACAGACATTAAAAAAAATACAGTAAATTGATTCACATAAATGAAAACGAACTTCAAATAACACATTTCAGTTGGTCAAATAAATTCAAAATAATTACCACCAAAACATACATTGAATGTGCCAACAATGGAAATTTTGCAGCATTTGTATTTTAGTGGAGGTTAGGGGTGCCCTGTAGCGGCCTAAACCTCCACTAAACTTTTGCATTGGCATAGATGGCTGATCTGTCAAACTGAACTTAACGTTTCAGTGGAGGTTCAGTGCACTGGAAAGTTAAGTGCGGCAATTTGATAGCAGCCAGTGAACTCAACCTCCACTAAGTTGGGTTTTAGTTCACGGCGATCACTAAGTGAGCCAATTTAATAAGGTCCCTGATGGGCCCTGGGCACTCCTAAATGTTGGGCCCCAAGTTTTAATTTTCTCTTCTTTTGGAACTACTCAGGCGGTCGAATTCGGCGATTTACAACAAACAAAGACTTGGTTCAGGCTTGGAAGAAAGAATAACATTCGCTGTTTATGTACCAAATTAACAAATGCATTCCTGCGTCCAGGGGTTCAAGGATATTAATTGGTCTTATTGGCAGAGTGTAGGGAATCCCGCTACTGCAGTTCCATTTCTTTTCTTGATCGTAACTCAAGTTACAGCAGTTCGATTGCGGTTTTTTAAAAACATGGGAAAGGTTATTCCCCTATGGGTAAAAAAACGTTGTTTTAAGGTGTTCGGGAGAATGCTCTCACGTCTGCAGCGTCATTCTTGGGAGAAGAGGAGAAAAATGAAATAAGAGACAGGTGTTCCCCGCGGTGTTGCCCACGTCAATGTCTGCCGATAATACACAGGATAAATATCCCCAGACTACCCCAAGAGTGGTTTTACCACAAAATTTTGAAATCTTGCGAGACGGGCATAAATTGACCGAAAACCTTGAATACCTCCCACCACACATCTACCCCAAGGTGTTCACCACGTCAATTCTTCCAATTCCCTCAAAAATTGTTTGAAGACGGCCCGAAATTGTGCGAAAAAGTCAAGAGACCTCCACAGTGGAGGTGTCTTTGAGTTGATCGGGCTATTGCTGCCCATATCTGAGCAAAGTTTTTGGGGGTAAATTACCCTCTACACAACATATTCACACGCCATTAGGCGTGTGAATATGTTATATATACCTGCCGAAATGTTTGGCGGTTGGCATAAATTATCCCGGCTCCTCATGGTGTGTAATTGACCACAACATTTTCTCAACTCCGAGAAAGGGATTCACAATCGGACGGAAACCTCGGATAGCTCCAAGCACCTGTTCACCGGCGTTCCGGAGTTTGTCTCCGACAAACTCCGGAACGATTCCGGAGGTGATCCTGTGGAAATGATGAGCAAAAGCCTCAGATAGAAGCACAGATGCTTGCTGCTTGAACACCCCAGGTTGTGGTGCAAATTGTACCCCTATAACAATTTCAAATGGTAGGTTTAATTTTATTTCACTCTGAAAATTTTATCGATGGTGAGAAAATAGTGACAGGCGACACAGGACAGAGAGCAAATACAATGCCGAACGGGTTTCGTGCAAGTCGTCCAACAACGGAGTGGAACGTACTGATCTCGAAAAAAATTGATAAAAAGGCTCCTCCTTGACTCATTCTTTCTCTTGGGCTGTCAAATAGAAATGAGGGTGGAAAGGGAGGGCCCCTTTGCAGCTCGGGCCCCTGGGCCTGTGCCCAGTGTGCCCATTGGATAAACCGACCCTGGTCGCATTTAAATTGCCGTGAACTCAACCTCCACTTTACAGAGTCGGCGGCCGTGGTGATACCATGTATGGTCATAAAATTCAGTTTTCAAAAATAATTAATATCTCGACACTCCCTGCGAGTTGTAAGCTGTAAATGGTCTCAAAATATGTCAAAAATTCGGCGCATGTTAGTTTATAGAGGGATCATTTTCGCTGGGATGACTCCTTCACTCTTAAAAAGGGCAGAGAAAAATCTCTGTTGAGGCTGCAGCAAACAAAACCGCGATCGCATCAATGCCTCTGGCAACAAAGCTTCATAAATTTCACTTTTTCTCGCAGCGACGAAAGTCGGGTTCCCCCGAAAAACACAAAACCGCGGGACATTCAATGAAAATCAGATAATGTTTTTCTTTATTCAGAAAACGGCAAAATGGTTTAAATTTTACACCAAAAATGCTAAAAATCGATAGTGAAAAGCGAAAATGAGCCAATCGGAAGTGAAAACACACAACAAGGGGCAAATGTATTTTCCAACCAAGATTTCTGTTTCAGGTTTTCTCAGGGATGGTGGGATTTTACGGCTGCCAGTCGGCTGGACTGGAGTGGGGACGTGGCCCTGTCGAGGCGTCTCATGGGCGGCGCCCCCAGTAAATGGGGTGTGGTACGGAAACCTAGCAAGGTTCCAAAGAGCAAGGCCTCTGGCAGGAGGTCATGAGAGCGGAGCGGCCTTCAGAAGCTTCGTAGAAAATTTGAAATTTGGGTTCATTTTCAAACGGTGGGTGCAAAAACGTGTTTTTCTTGAGGCAAAAGTTCCCACCAAAGCCAGCAATAAGGGCACATCACAATACATGCGGCACTTCAAAAGAAATCCAGAGAATTGCATATTTCTAACTTCTTGCTCTTTTCGTACGATTTTTGATTTGTCCGCTGGATTTTTGTCCGCGAGATTTGTCCGCTATTTGATTTGTCTCGCTTTTTATTCTAAAGTGTTTTTTTTCTGTTTAGACAATCTTCGAGTGGTCAACACTTTTGTTAAAGAACCTGATCCTTGTTGGTGCCAAAACGTGCCAGAAAATGTCAATTGTAGATATTTCCCAATGATTGTAGGCTAAAGTTCCTCCCACCTGCAACGTGTCTATTGCCAAGAATTTGCCTGTGCGCGCCAGCGAGAAGAAAGCTGCACAGTTGGCATGGCATGCTTGTTCAGGGCCATAACCACAAGCTATTGAGAATTGATTTTCCTGTCACCTCTGATTCGGTTCATTGACAATTTGCACATTTTCTTATTCCGGTGTTTGGTGGCATGGCAATAGAATGTGTATTGCTATGTCGGATTTTTATTGCTTGTCATTTTTATTCAGAGTCTAAAATGTCTGCTGCCACAATCGTTGGGTTGGATTTCATTCCATTGCATTTCAAAGGCAACATCAAGTTTTCCCGAAAATGGGAGAATTCATTAAAAATGGGCATTTCTCTGTTATTGTTAACCCTCCTGTGAAGGATGCACATTTTGAGCTCCAAAGCAGCCTATTTTATCCATCACTTATGAATGGATAAAGCGCATCATTAGAACATATTTTAATCATCTATCCATTAAGCAACTCACCATTGCGAAAAATAGAAATGATCGCGGAAAATTGTCGCAACTCTCTTCAAATGTGGAATCAATTCGACCACTCATTTTGGTTTTACTCTGGCATCTCTTCACTTCATTCGTCAGTCGCAAAACATATAAATCGGTTTCCATGGCAACTTCAATTGGGTTTTTGAATTGAATCAAAGCTACCGAAATGTTTTCGCGAATTGTATGCGAATTCCTTCACCATCCCCAAATTGGCACTGAGAGTAGAGCTCCCGTCAGCTTGAATCGAAAAGCTACAAATACGGGAGCTTTTTGCATGCATGTGAAGTTGACCCACGGGTTACCGCCCACGACACCGATGGGCGGTAACCCGTGGGTAATACATTCACACGCCTATAGGTGCAATCGTTTTTGCCGGGTTATTGCTTTTGGGACTTACCTTGTTCAAGTCTGTACAAGGTACAGACCCTCAAGGTACAGGCCCTCAAGGTACAGGCCCTCAAATCACATGTTAAACGAAAAGTGTATGAAGAGTTGCGAGTTTTGTTCATCTGAATAGTTGAGAAATGGGAAGAAAGTTCATCTGTCATTTGGAAAAATTTGCTCCCAGATATCATGCCGAGCGCTTTAGGTACTGGTGCAGCAAGCTTATCTTACAACTTCCAGTTCAAATATCAGCAGTGTGACTTTGGCATTGTTTTTTGAAACAGATCAGTGCAATGGCGATACACGGCTGTCCAATTCACAGTTTGTATTTATTTTTACTTTTTTAAAAAAATTGCTGTATTCTCATCTCATGAGAATGAGAACTGTCGCAACAGAAGTCAAAGTTCAGTTTGCCGCAAGCCAAAGGCAAAACATCACAGACATTAAAAAAATACAATAAATTCGCATAAATGCAAACGAACTGCAAATAACGCATTTCACTCAAATAAATTCAAAATAATTACCACCAAAAATATACATTGAATGTGCCAACAATGGAAATTTTGCAGCATTTGTATTTTAGTGGAGGTTAGGGGTGCCCTGCAGCGGCCTAAACCTCCACTAAACTTTTGCATTGGCATAGATGGCTGATCTGTCAAACTGAACTTAATGTTTCAGTGGAGGTTCTGTTCAGTGCACTGGAAAGTTAAGTGCGGCAATTTGATAGCAGCCAGTGAACTTAACCTCCACTAAGTTGGGTCTTAGTTCACGGCGATCACTAAGTGAGCCAATTTAATAAGGTCCCAGATTATTAACCTGTCTGTCTACGCATTGACACCAAGAGTGAATAAATCCTTCGAAGGATGCATTTCATTTAAAGAAACTAGCCTTTGCAGGGACCGGAACATTTGAAGAATTGCTTTCTGGTGTATGCTAACTCGACGAGTCTCAGCATAGACATAAAAATCTGGAGTGCATTTCCTCAAACACAGTACATTCTTGATAAAACCTTTGTCAATGCGCTCCAGTTCCTTGAAATTTTGTGTGCAGCCAGCCCAGAGTTCAGAACCATACAGCAGTGTTGGCTCAACTATTTTATTGTACAATGCAATTTTATCCCAAAGCGATATTGGCCCCATCCTATTCATCCTTGCATCTAAGGAGAATACTGTCAATACTGTCAATACTGTCTCGTTAACTGTCAATACTCATGAAAGCACTCTGCAGCCGGTGGTGATATGAGAAAATGTTCCATCGCCAAAAATAACTGTTCGATCTGGTACCATGACTCGTGTGTTGGCATTGCAAGCCAAAGTGACGACACCACATGGATTTGCCCGAACTGTGATCGTGATGAAACCACTTCAAATGAATCTCCGTTGCCGACCGTAGTTTCCGAAAAGACCGAGAATCCAAATCTCATATCCAGACTGTCGGCGCTGGAATCTGACATCAACACTCTCAAAGACCTCTTTTTCTCATACATTGGTATCAGTGGCGAAAATCTCGGTAGCCATCTCGAGAAAATTGCCGCCATTGAGAAACAGGTTGAAATCTTGTCAGCCGATGTGATTAACGCGAGATCGAATTCGTTGCCCAAACCTGGTCCCCCACCTCGCCCGCGTGACCTTGTCGCTTCACGCATACCTTTGCCGACATCACGGCAACAGTCCAACCTCCAAAAAGTCCCTTCCCATGCACCATCAAACAGCACTCCGCTGATGAGCAAGTGCGGTCCTTCAGCGGATGGAGGACACTCCGCCAAAAACCTAGCAAGAAATCATCATGACCATATCAGGCCACTGATGTCAATCAACGTCCCAGCCCCTAAACTGTTACGTAACACAAGGAGAGTGGAGAGCTTTGGAGATACCAAGGCCAAATGTCTGATCCTTGGAGATTCTCTCACCCGGCCACTTCATAGACTCTTGTCTCCAGCCAAGTTTCGCGTCCTGTGTGTTCCAGGAGGGAAAATTACGGACATTCGAGCTGTCGTTTCTGACCCAGCATCGTGGGACGCGGAATCTAAATTCGATGAGGTGATACTTCATGTAGGAGTGAATGATGTCAGCAATCATCACTCAACTGGTTTGATCATCCAGGACATGGCAAATTTAATCTCTCAATGCAAGCGTACATTTCCAGGCTCAAGAATTGTTGTGTCTGCCATCACGAGAAATTATCTCCTTCCAATTTCTGAACTTTTTTCTCTTAATTCCGAGCTTCTTAAAATTTCGCAGTTGTATGGTGTAATCTTTGTTGATGCAAATTACCGTCTTTTTCCAAATCATGTCTCCGCGGATGGCTTACACCTCAATATGAGAGGAAGCATTGTCCTCGCCCAATGTTTACTTCGAGTAGCAAAATCACATAGGAGAAAAATCATTGGTGATGAAAAACGACCACCTTTTGAATTGCTTAATAACAGTCAAATTGATGAATGTAGTGCTTGGGTTTCAGCATGAGAAATCGCTCCTGTCATTACGACGCACCCTGTTCGTGTTGATCCATTTCTTTTTTTCAAATTATCGCTGCTGTTGACCTGTGAATCAATCCGAAATGTTCTGATGACTGCGTTTTACGTTGCCTGTTTGTTTGTTCATCGCACTAACTTGAACGAATCACACCGTCGCATGAACGAATTTCTTGACGAGGAATTTGCAAGTTTTAACGATAGACCTGAGCGTTCAGCGCCTCTCGCCGCCTCTTCTCACATCGTTCAGGATCGCACATCCGCCAGATTTATTACAATTTTACAGCCGTGTGACATGTTGAATTCTGACTTTCGATCTTCATGCGAACCAAGTGCGCAAAACATTTCAACGTCAGCATCGCTTAACAGTGCTGTCGCCCCCAGCACTTCCTCGATTGATCGTGTGAAACTATCTTCTGAAGTGATTTCAAGCCATCTGGGCCGCGAGATCCGCAAACTCTGTGGTGCAAATTCAAAGAGTTTCAGCGATGCCGCCATTTCAAATGGAGACAAGAATCTTCACTTGCGAACTTCTGCCTTGCCAAGGCCTATCGCTTCCCCTTCAAGTGCTCAACTAAACATCGTTGTTCTTAACTGCCGTTCTGTGGTCGGCCTTGAAAAGCGAGTTGATCTGTTAGAGTTGGTTAACGCCCAGTGCGCAAATGTCATAGTTCTTTCCGAGACCTGGTTGAAACCGGACATAGCCAGTACTGAAATATTTCCTTCTGAATTCAAAATCTATAGGAAAGATCGCCCCTTCAACTCACGTGGTGGGGGTGTGCTTCTCGCCATCCATTCTTCTTTGGATAGTTCTTTAGTCGATAGTCCGACTCCCGTCTCTGGCGATCTCGAGATCGTGTGGTGTTCAATAAGGGTCTGTAGATATTTTACCCTATCACTTGCTGCCATTTATTTGCCTCCTGGTCTCCCACGAAGCAGCCAAATTTTCGATGATTTGTATGACTCTCTTTGTGCCCGAGTAGCTGCCAACGAAAAAGTCATGATTTGTGGTGATTTTAATGCAACAAATGCCCAAGCAGTTCTTTGCCCAATGGATCGACCGCTTAAAACTGTAATTCCCCCGGCTCAATATTCGTCAAATGACAAATTCTTCGAGGAACTTGTTTTGACCTTTTCATTGAATCAACTTGTTCACCTTCCCACCAGATCCACAGAACGCTGTTCCTCAATTCTTGATGTTGCTCTGTGCAACTTTGACTCCCCTTGCTTTTCTGTTTCTGTTGTTCCAGGTATTTCCGACCATGACGCCGTCATCTTGCAGAGCCAGGACAAAACGAGAATGGGTCCGATTTCTCAAGAGACGGGCCCAACTTTTCGGAATTTTCGCGTGGTCAACTGGGCAAAGTTGAATATTGTTATGAAATCAAACCCATTTTTCTCCTTTCCGTTCTTCGGCTCACGAAATGTCGAAAGTCTGTGGTGTGTCATCAGAAACACTCTACTTTCAATTCTGAGTCAGATCCCACCTCGGAAAGTCACACACAAAGCCAAGTTTCCCTGGGTAAATCGCAAGTTGAAGAAACTCTTCGCCAAAAAGCGACTAGCTCACGCTCGTGCGAAAAAATCCAGCAATCATGATGATGCTATATCCTATGAGCTTCTGAGTAGAGAATGTGCACAGCTTAACTCTCAATTATTTAGTAGTTTCATTGACACCGCTCTGTCCAGCCAACACTGCCAGGGCTTCTGGGGGTATATTAAATCCCTGAAATCTGATAAGACCCACCTGAGAACATTGAAAAATCACTCGGGCGACAATATTTCCAACCCACTTGAATTATCAGAAATGCTCAATAGCTTCTTCTGCAGTGTTTTCTCTCCTTCGCCACAACCTTCAACCTCTGAAACTGCAACAAGTGCTGTTCCACCTGGCCAAGAGATGTTTTATTGATATCCTATTCAGGCGTATTTAAGCTTCTCCGATCGCTTTCCCCAAAAAGGGATCTGGACCTGATGGCATTCCGGCAAAGCTTCTTAAAGAGCTGGCCCCCTCACTGGCTCCCGTGTTCACTCACCTTTTCCGGCTAATTTGCAAAGAGGGAAACTTCCCAAGCGATTGGAAAAAGGCCATTGTCATTCCAATACCAAAAAAAGGCATGCCCATCGATTTGTCGTCTAGTTATCGCCCAATTTCACTCACTTGTATTGGATCAAAATTATTTGAGAAAATACTTGTTAGCCACCTGTTGAGTCATATTGTTGAGAACAATATCTTGCACCCAAATCAGTTTGGCTTTCGGAAGAACTTGTCCTGCGAATTGCAACTTATCTTTTTGGTCGACGATGTTTCCAGATCATTGGATGTGGGCGACCCAGTACATGCAATGTTTCTTGATTTCTCTAAGGCCTTTGACCTTGTGCCACATGATAAATTAATAAGGAAACTCATTTCGCTAAATTTTCCAGCGGCAACTATTCATCTCGTTTCATCATTCCTTTCTCACCGTACCCAGCAAGTGTCCGTAAATGGTTCACTCTCTTCACCTCGCGCTGTTCCTTCAGGGGTTCCACAAGGCAGCGTAATTGGTCCGATTCTTTTTTTAATTTATGTGAATGACGTAACTGCGGGTCTGAAATCTTGCATTCGTCTATTCGCCGACGATATTGTCATTTACAGAGCGATCAAGAAATCTACTGACATCCAAATACTGTCTGACGATCTTGACCGCATTTCTGAATGGTGTGATACATGGGGAATGAGGCTGAATCCTGAAAAATGCAAAACAATGTCCTTTTCCAGAGGTATCAACCCTTCCCCACACATGATTCCCTGTTATTGCCTCACTGGTACCCCTCTGGAAAGTGTTCCCGCATACAAATACCTGGGAGTAATCCTTAGAGCTGACCTTAGCTGGGGCGAGCATGTACAGTCGACTGCCTTAAGAGCGAGTCGCCTTGTTGGCTTCATCCAAAGAAATCTGAAGTTTTCAACTTCTGCAGCCAGAAGTAAGGCCTATGTGTCCTTTGTGCTGCCGGTGTTGAATATGCGAGCGCAGCGTGGGACCCGTTGCTTGCTACCGAGATCCACCTTCTAGAAAGTATCCAGAGGCGAGCTGCCAGGGTTATTTCCGGAAACTTCCGGCGCTGTGCCTCTGTTTCTGCAATCCTGTCAGATCTCCATCTGGAGCCCCTTCGAGATAGACGACGCAACCGCCGGCTTAAGATTTTTTCTGACCTTGTTTTCCAAAAATGTCCTGTTCCGCTGCCGGACTGCTATCGCCTCAAGTCTGTTCAACGTCGCTCCGACCACGGGCTTTGTTTTTCATATCCAACACTCAGGCACAATTTTCTTCTGAATGCTTTTTTCCCAAAAACCATAAGAGAATGGAATTCCCTTGACGTTCTCTCTCCGTTGTTTTCTAAAGAGGTTCTGAGAGACACACCCCTAAGTAGATAAGTTAGCTCGCACAACACATAGGTCTTCCCCCTCTTCATTCAAAGATTGCGTCTTTAATGTGGGAGCGATTTCTCATGCGCTTTCTGCAAACATTTTTTTTTTGCTGGATTTCATTTCAGTGCTTTTCAGTTGTTTTATTTTTTAACCTTGCTGATTGTTTTGTTTTTAATTTGTTTTTGACGATGTTGGTTATACAATGGAACACTGGAGCGGTGTGCTCCCTGCCCCCAAAATTCTTTGGGGCAGTATTGAATTGAATTAAATTAAATTAAATTAAATACTGCTCGACGGCCCCTTTCGGATCTCTCTAAAATTGCTGATTTTAGAATTCTTTTGCTGTGCAGCATCACCCCCAGGTACTTAAAAGTGTCCACCACTTTTAGAGGTACATTATTTAAGTTCCAAGAGAAGCATGTGCCATCCTTCCCACTATTGAACGTAATTACCTCTGTTTTTGCCTCATTGATGGCTAGTCCATTACGTTTACAGAAGCCTTCCAGATTTGTAATTGATAACTGCAGATCCTGGGGATTCTCTGCCAGAAGCACCGTATCGTCTGCATATAACAGAGCAGGAATCGTCATCTTAAAATCTGGAGTCTGACCTCTAATGGTTACAAAACTGGAGTTGCATGCGGTTAAGTAATCCACCAAATCATTTATATATAAACTGAAGAGCAAGGGTGACAGAGCGTCTCCCTGTCTGACCCCAATGCTCAAAGGGAATTCTTGTGAGAGCTTACCATTCCATCTCACTCGTGCTCAAGTCCACAAAACACACATACAGCTGCTTATTAGCCTTTCTCTGTTTGTACAGGTGTGCCGTATTGCTCAGGAGGAATATGTTATCCATCGTACAGTAGTTCGGACGAAAGCCTGCCTGCCATTTGGAAAGTTTTCCCGTCTGTAGAAGCCAGCGCAGCACTCTTGATCTGATCAACCCTGAATATATCGTGCCAAATTGACTCATCAGAGATATTCCCCTGTTGTTTTCTGGATTATCCACACCCCCTTTTTTGTGTATTGGAATAATGATACTCTCCTTCCAGGATGAGGGATGGCTTCCAAATCTAAAAAGGATGTTGAAAAGCTTACATAAGAAGGGGCTCAGCACCTCCACCCCAGCTTTCAAAAACTCAGAGTATGGAATCTAGGCCAGGAGACTTATTATTTGACAGTCTCAGTCCTGCCTTTCTAACTTCTACTAGTGTAAACTCTTCATTTAATTCATCATTCAGCCACTTTTCAGCCTCTCCCTTATCCTTGTCTGTTGTCAGCTCCCCACTGTTGTCTGGTGAACTTGTCAATAAATGCTGATCCGGGGACAAAATATAGCTGTGGTCTTGCTCAACCCAACGCCTTCTGAGACAGAGCAACAGACCGGCATACTATTAACACCATCATCACTCGGAACCAGTTATTTTTCTCCAAACATCTCTGCAAAATATGCCCCGAATACTTCCGCCGATGGATCCCTCTGTTTTTCTTTTGGCAAGGAAGATCTCCACTTCCTCCAAAACAGTTTTGGATTCCTCTTCCATAACAATGAAAGTCGTGCTGCCTCTGAGCCCTGATATTTTGCCCTCTCCCCTCTTATGTGAGACCTGTATCTCTTTCGTAGTCTTGCCAGTACTCCTGAGGGACAACCCCCTTTCACCTTGCTCTTGTACTCAGTTGCAAAAGCTTCACAGCAACTTTTATACCAAGGGCTTCTGATCTTCTTCCGTTGTTTTGCTCCTAGGTAGCCATTTTCTTTGTTTCTTTTAAATCTGACCCTGAAGGGTTTAGCTGCCTCCAGGATAACACCGGTTATGGGCTCAACTGCCTCATCTACAGATATATAACCTACCTCAAACACTGTAACTGCTGCTTCAAGCTTGCCCAGCATGGATGCCGACTCGAGATTACTTTTAAATTGATCAGCATTTCTTGCTTCCCAGCGATAAGTATATGAGCGTGTCTTGTCAGTTTGACTTTTGTTTTCTATTTTATTTTGAAAATTAGAGGGAAGCAACAATTCAACATCCACAACGGAGTGGTCAGTGAAAACCACTGGGCCAGATACCTTGAAATGATTGATAGTCCCAAAATTATATGGGGATGTGAGCATCAAGTCAATTGTGCTTTTACCTTGTGGGCCATCCTGCCTGTCATCTTGGTGCTGACCATTAACCACCACCAGCCCGATATCAGAACAAAAGTCTAACAGAACCCGACCCCGTTGATTTTCTACACTATCTTAACACCACCGTCAAAACGCTTTGCCACCGTTCTCCCTGCCACCCATCAATATTTACTTCAGCCGAGTCCCTGCCCTCTGAAATACCCACTCTGGCATTGAAATCTCCAAAGACATACAGATTTGTCAAGTCCACAGTGGACTTTGTAAGAAGGTAATCTTTGATCTGCTGCAGCCTTTCAACGATATTATTTGCTGGTGAAAGATACAGAAATGCCAGGTGCAACCTTGTGTTCCTCCCGTTTACAGTAGCCAGCACACAATCATGTTTGACAATCTCTAATGAAAGGCACCCTGCCCATTTTTTATTGTATACAACTGCAAAGCCCCCCGAAGGTCTTCCTTTACCTGATGATATGCCCGGAGCAAGAAAGATTTGATGTTCTGTATAGCATTTAGTAAACTCATATTCAACCTTATTTGTAACACACCATGTCTCAGAAAAGAAAATTATGTCTGAACGGTTAATTGCCTCAACAACCTCGGGCAAAGCTATCTTAGCCGTAAGGCCATGAATGTTAACAAAAGAAAAGTTGAAACGAAAGGAAAAATCACCGTCCTTACACAGGCTTACTTCGGGGTCTACGTCCTTCTGACCCTTCACATTTCCTGTTTGCCTTAACTCACAGGCTTCACCTTTGTAGTTCCATAGTTTTGTAATGTCACTGTGTATGACGCCCGCAGGGAGTCAATCGCTGAAGAACATGTTCATGTGTTCATTCATCACTGCCATAACTAAAGTTGCAACAATTGCTGAATAGTGCACCTGGTCCTTTAAATAATATGATCTCTGACATCTCTGGGCGTCGATGAATTGGTGGATTCCTTCACATGCATTCTCTGCAAGGCGGTGATCTTTTTCCGCATGCTGAAATAAAAACAACTTCATTGTTTGTTGAAAAAAAAAAGAATCAAAAACAGCGTCGTCTGCTTGAGTTCAATTTGTCACAAAATATTTGCTTTTCTCTTTCAAAATGCGGCACCCAAGTCGGCCAAGTCTGGGCGTCATGCTGCGTTTTCTGCTCGCAATTGAGCTCATCAAAAATTTGTTGCTGATCAAAAATTTTAGGCATGACAATTTTACAATGATTCCAATGAGGGCATCGGCCAAGCAAAGGCAACTGCACACGGCGTGTCAGCTCTGATATTCGTCGCAATGTTATGTTCAATGGTTGGCGTGGCGTTATTCGCTGTAGTGGTGTAATTCAAATTCTTGGACCTCTAAACCCCCGTCTTTTGGCTCTTGATCTGATTTGACGTTTTTTGCTGTAACGAGGTAGCACTCGTGACCTTTGAAAAAAGTGTCGTACGCACGTCACTCAATGGAATTTGCTAAACTCTGAGCAAAAGGTGCGGTCGGAAATTCCGCTTTATTCGCTTTGCATTGAAAAAAAAATTACATACGAAACGTTAAATTGAGAAATGTCCTGTTTTTCGATTTCGATCATCTGTCTTAACTTTCAGGCGTTTTGACCTTTCGATTTTCTATCCGCAGCTGACACTATTCGTATTTACGATCTCGGATGAATGAAGCCGGCGAAACTTTCTTTTCATTCGAAATCTGAAAGCGTGCAGTTGTCACAAAATACACGCATTGAGCAGCTGGTTTTTGCACGCCAAGTTCGAGAACAGACTGCTGTGCGCCAAATTGCCGCATTCATGGCAAGTGAATCGCTCCGCAATATTTGGATCGTTCCCCATGGTTTGTGGGTGCTTGGAACAAAATTCAGGTTGTTCCCTCGGACTTCTTCGAATTTATTTATTTTTCAAGCTCATATCGCTTTTCATGTCATATCCACATCGCATGGCCCAGTTGTTCACGGTGAGCTATAGAGTGGGACATTGCAGTACTTAACGTTTCCATTATGGGTTTTGTTTTCACTCCGACATTTTTTGCGTTAACGGGTCAAATGGACTTCAAATGTAATTTTGATGTCAATCGACAGACCAATACAACTTTCCAACAGGTTGACCTGGTGTTGCGACGGCAAATTTTCCCAAAGAGACCTCTGTCTAAAATGGTCACGCAATTTTTGGAAAAACATGAATTCGATCTTTACGCCCCGAGGGTAATTTCCCGAGGGACCGGTGACTGGGGAAGAACGAACTGAGGCAGAAGTGGACTGAGGCAGAATTTTTGCATTTTTGGAAGCTGATTTTTTCATTTCTGCGCGGGTTAGGTTAGGTCAGGTTAGGTTAGGTTTAGTCAGGACAGGTGAAAGCTACCACCTCCAAGCAAAAATTCCCTCCGAAACTCCCTCATTCGTCCAATTCTGCCTCAGTCCAATTCTGCCTAAGTCCAATTCTGCCTCAGTCCACTTCTGCCTCAGTCCGTTCTATCCCAGTCCCCCGATCCTTTCCCGATGTTTTCTTGGCATTTCAACAGGTTTTGCTCACCTTGGTGGATTCTAATATTTTAGTGGATATCAATATTTTTGTAGATATTAATATTTTTGTGGATATTTACACTTTTCGTCATCCATGGTATGTTGCTCCTGTTGATATTGCCAGTGGCAATCCCATGAATTTGTTCGGCATGCAGTTACCGCAAAACTTCCTGTCGGTTTTTTTCGACCCGCAGGAATTTCGACACTAGAGGAGTCCCGGTTAAAATTATTGACGATGTTCTGTGAGTTCAACGAAATACAACGAAGTTGGTTTCCCTATCTATAAGTTATTTTTCAATAATTGGTTTTTAAAGTCATTAAAGATTTTAAAATAACGAAAGAGCTGTCCATTATAGGGTTTTTAAATGAATTTGACATGGGAGTTAAGTGCGTTTGCGGTAAATGAAAACAATTTTTTTCATACCCAAAAATACGAGAAATATTTTTATTGGTTCGTTTTTACACATATACCACGTCATATACATTTATGGAATGCAACTGAAATCATTATAATTCACAAAAGGTATACATTTATGACAGTAATCTCTATGATGAGAAAGAAAATTATTGCAAAGAGGTTGGAAACAAGTAACAAATCTGGGAAAAGGAAACCGTGGCCAGAGGCATGGGGGTCGATCCGCATAACACGTAAAAGAAAAATTGAAAGTATACTCGCACAGCTACAGATCATCTTGACCGTCTGTTCTTTGCAATAACAAACTATCGCCGAACAGACTTTGGATTTTTCAGGGGTTGGTGAAATATGGGGAGTGTCAGCAACAAGGGGTTGGTGAAATCTGGTGAGTGGCAGCGACATAAACTGCATCACTTTAGATGGGGCATTGGCAAATTTCGGGAGGTGTTAAAAATCTGTTAAAATAACCTGACACATAGGTATCTGTTAAAGTAACCCCCAGAGGGAATAGAACTCCCCTGACAGCAGCGATAAAAAATACTCTGAAAATAAAGTGCGCGGCTCTTCGATGTGAGCGTCCTTTATCGGTTTTTGCCACCAGCTCAGCCTCAGCTGATAAGAAACATGTGATCGCAAGCACGTGACTTTTTCAGATATGACGTATCTGAGAGCAAAAACGTTTCTTCGAAGACTCCGTTTTAACCATGCAACTGCAGCAGGAAACGTTTTTCTCCAAAAAAGAACACTATAATCCCGCTGCTATGTGCTAGTCTCAGGGGAGCTATATCATCCTCCAGAGAATTTTAAGCGTTTGACTAGAATACCATTATTCGTAGCCAGAAAATTTAAAAAGCAAAAAAGTTATTTATAAAACAACAGACGACTAAAAAAATAATCGAGGAACAGTGGAATAACATTTAGCCATATAATGTACAATTAAGTTAAACTTTTTTGGATTATCATTAAGGGATGATGAAAACACATTTACAAAAGTTTCAGAAGATCAAGGAAGAAATCGATTCAACAAAAATGTTTCTTTTTCGTCGCAAAATCGCTCCGGGTTTAGAAAGACCTGTCAAGAGATGTGCGGGCATCCTTTTTCAAATGAGATCACTTCGAAAAGTAAAGGGCAGGATTGAATATATGAAAAGTATGGCGACCGGGGTTAACAAAAGTGTGTCTTTTTAGGAAGAATTTGACAACTTTTCAACCACTGCGAAAACATCTGATTTTGCAGATTTCGTCATAAATCGAATTGGTCCATATCAGGCGTTTGCATATTTTTTTCCCAATCCACTTCCGCATGCGCGTCTCTGATTGGCTGTTGGGAATTCCAGCCAATTTCAACATCCAATTTTCAAAACCAAACGAAACCAAACCTAACCTGACCTAACCTAACCTAACCTGACCAAACCTAACCCTATTGCGACCCCAGAAAGAGTTGCGAAGCGGTGGCAAACTACGCCAAATGGCAAACAAGCGGTGGCAAGGCAAAAATGCGAAAATTGATGACGTCACAAATTGAGGCGACGTGATTGGCTGTTGCGATGCTGCTGCCCGCGGAAGTGGATTGGAAAAAAAAATTATGCCAGGCGTTTTAGGTCGAAATATTTGAATTTTGATAGAAATAATTGAGAATGTTGCACAATCTATCATGGTGAAACACTTTTGATCAGCCTTTTTTGACACGCTTCTGAATGTTTTAGAATTCCTGCCCCGGAAGTTTGGAAACCGACATTGTTAACATATCAGCAGCAACAGAACCAAGTAATTTTCAACCTGTGTTACTTCTTTGATGTTCGTGTCAATTTCTTCGCTTTGATAATGGATCAAATTAGCAAGGCGAGTGGTGTTTTCCAAAGCAAGAGCGTCTTGTTTTCTTGAGACAGGCTGTCAAATCTGAGCAACACTGACCTAATATTTCCTGCGAGTATTTGATCCACCCCTGTTCGTATTATATCCTGACGCGAGAGATTCCTTCTTTGGGAGAAATAAGGGTTCGTGTAAACCACCATGGACCCGTCTCTTTCGCTTGTCTCCTCAAGGCCTCCCGGTAACAGACTTGCTCCAGTCGTCTCAAGGCCTTCGACAACAGTTGTCGAAATTGTCCCTGCGGTTGTTTGCCCATGACGAATCCTCACAGCCGAACTTGGGCTCGTCCCCTCCCCGGTTGACACTTTGCCATTTCCTCCTAGCTCTTCCCCGTCCACAGAGCTCCCCACTTCGCCCGAATCTGCGGTGACATCCTTCGGATCACCAGTCACAGCAGCCGAGCCCTTCTCCTTGGCCGCATTGGCTATTTTTCTGAGGTCTTCAATCCTGGACTTGGTCAAGCAGGTCGGAATGGCGTTCGACCATTTGCCGTTCTTCAGGCAACGCAGCATCCTGGCGCCGTGCAACTCGAGACTGTCAGCGCAGTCAAAGACGACGGTTTCGCCGACGCTGTAGTAGAACTTGACCGTTGAAATGCTTCCACCGATGGTCGTGCCAGGATAAGTGCAGGCTTGAACACCTGCATGTTGTATAAGCAAAAAATCAGGAGAGTGCAAGAAAAAGACTTTCAGTTGTGTTATGGGAAGAACATTCTTTTACTTTATTGTTGCAGTGCCCTAACCCTAACCCTAACCTTAACCTTATAAGCTTAAAGAAGTCAATTCCATGTTCAGATGCACCTTTCTCAATGATGGAAAAGGAAGACTGTTGTGCAAAGAAAGCAGAGAATTCCATACATAAAATTTTTATGTTGGAATTCTGTTGGAAAATTTGATTTCTATGCAAAACAGTATTCCTTTTCCATCGTTGAGAAAGGTGCATCTGAACATGGAATTTACTTCTTTAATCTTATAATGACAAGGTTAGTGGCTTCGGTGCATACGACCGATGATTTCATATACGTAAACCATTCTGGTTTGGAATGGAAAACATCATTGTTCCCATTGTGGTTGAAAAACCAAGATGGCTGGTGTAAACTAACATGGCCTTCTTTTACAGGTCAACTGTAACAGCAGGGTTGAGGCTCGTTCCTGCGAATCCGTCAACAAACGTCAAATGACGCACTCCCTTGGATCTAAACAGCAACAACCTGTGATGCACTGTTCCACTGGCACACGAGAAGAAGCATCTGGTAAATTACACTTAATGTGCACACACACGCTGCCGTGAATTAACAAGACATATTAACAAACCAGATGAAGGCCCAGCGAACAAGTTGAATAGAGGAAATTGGTTTTCCCACACGGAAAAAGAAAAAACTCGGATTTTGTTATCTCCGAGCGAAAAGCGTTGGTTAGTTTTTGATGAAAATGTCAACACTGGAGAAATACTCGTAAGGCGTAGCTTCATTGTAGGAAAAACATGAATTCTGGTCGACCTGCGTCGGTCACAGGTGTTGTGTTTCTGGTCTTTGTCTTTGTATTAAAAATATTTGTGCGCTACATATTTCTGGTTGCGCAAAAAATCCCGCGTGTTTAAAAATGGAGTGAAAACCGAAAGTGGATTGCCACTTTGGATTGCCATTCTCAACAACTCAAAAAATTCTTCTCAGTTTTCCCTCATTATCTGCACTGCATTCTCTCATTCGGAAAATTAATTTTTTCTGGGTCCATTGACTTTCACGGAGTTGTATAGAAGTTGGAACAGATTTCAAACTGTTTCTGATAAAAATGGTTCCTTTTTACAAACAAAATGTGGACAGACTTACACTTTGGCACCGGTCCGTTCCACTGCTTGTTTTCTTGACAAACCAATATTGTCTGGCCCTCTATCATGTAGCCTGAATCACAACCAAATTGAACGATGTCACCAGATTTGTAGTCCGATGTTCCCTGGACGTATCCGTGCAGTGGTGCACCAGGCGGATCACATTTGAACTCTAAAGTGGAAGAAGAAGAGGTACAAAACATTGCACAGAGTTCCGTCACTGCAAAGAAAACTGTCAAACTTCTATTCTTGGACTGGTTTTAAAATGTCAAAAGAATACAACTCTGATTTGAATGTATCTATGCTGTTCCCCAATTATAAGTGCGGCTGGATAATTTTTTAGTTGGGATACCTAAAAAATAAAACAAAACAAAAAGAAATAAAATAAAGTGCAGGAAAATGTGGTAAACATTAATTCATTAATTGGTATATTTAATTTATCACGATCTCTCCTCGCCTCTCACTGACTCCGAGGTATATTTTAGATGCACTCATCATGATGGTGCTTCGGGAGCTAGCAATTCTGGATGGGACCCGCGCTGTGGATTGCTTATTTTTCCCACCATTATCCCCCAGGAGGATATGTGCTTTACCATATGAGAATGGTTTATACCGGCTCTGAAGAAAAGAAAGGCGTTTTTCGTGATGGACGGCTTTGATTTTTGAAAGCAAAGCTAGCAAGTCAAAAAAGTCATGAAATTTGCAAACTGCATCCCCTTGCCAAACTAAATTAAGTTCTTTCAAAGCTACCCACATCAATGACAGAAACATGCGAAATTTACCTTGACAAACAGGCATTTCAGAAGACCATTCCCCATTTTGCTGGCAAACTGATTCAGTAGGTCCGGTGACTGCGTAGCCCTGCGGACAGTTGAACAGTGCTCTCCCACCTGGCTGCCTGTTCAAAACTGACACCCGAAGGTATGGATCGCTGAAATTCATTTTGCTGATATCTGGACACTCGATGTCTAAGAAGAGCATAAATAAGCAAAAATGTCATCGAAAGTTGCGTAGAAGTGGTATTGCAATGGATCGGGGGACTGGGATAGAACGGACTGAGGCAGAAATGGACTGAGGCAGAAGTGGACTGAGGCAGAAGTGGACTGAAGTAGAATTGGACAAAGGAGGGAGTTTGGGAGAGAGTTTTTGCATGGAGATGGTAGCTTGCACCTGTTCTAACTTAACTTCCTAACCGAACCCGTAGAAATTAAAAAAATCAGCCTCCAAAAATGCAAAAATTCTGCCTCAGTCCACTTCTGCCTCAGGTCGTTCTGCCCCAGCCACCGGTCCCACTGCAATTACCGATGAAAACTAGATCGACAACTAACTTGACAATAGTTGAAATTGCAAATGAATGGCAAGTTTGTGTTGCATAAATCGGTTTCAGGAACTTGTTAGGGATCATAAAACTCACGCGAAAATACTTGGAATTACGAACTTATCCTTAACGGAAATTTTTCAGTAAGGAAGCGAACCCATGCCGGGGAGTAAAGAAATCTTCGGTTATCTGAGGTTGACATTCCAATCTCAGATTATTCTTGATGCGACTATAGAGGCAAGGGTTGATTTTTCTCAGTGACGACCAAAGGGTGAGTGTGGTAATTTGGCGGATATGTGCTAGTTCTTCGTCAGAAAGTCCCGCCGAAAAGCAAGAGCTGACGCCAAAAAAAGTTTTATTCGTTGCTCATCGGGAGAAACAGTATCAAAGCGATTTATGTAAAATTAACCAGGGGTAAACCTTGATGAAATTCCTCTTTCAAATTCTCCCGTGTTTACCATCGGAATTCAGTCTCCAGCGAGTTTATGATGCGAGCCTCAACATCCGAAATCAACTTCTACAGATCAGTTTTAGAAAGGAAAATGAAAACGAAAAACTCCTGGAACACTTTTTTAAGGACATCGACGATAGACATTAGACCCATCGCAGCGTAGAAAATCGCCAATCAGAAAAGTAGCCTCGACTTTCTGCGTGCCAAAATAGTCCCTACAAAATACTGCTTTTTGTTTGCCTCTCCATTCAGTATTTCTCATATACGAGTACATTATTCATTAGCCTTGCTTACTTTCGCATCTTTGCAGCGTTGAGCTCCAGTTCCCTGACGGCAGGCATGTTATTTCCGAAGCTCCAATCAGGGAATTTCCGTTGTTGCAGGCCAGGACAACTTTTGAATTCATCTTGGTGCTGTACGTTGAGAGCTGTACTCCAGGACGAGGAATTAGAGGCGGACAGTGGATTGCTGAAATGGGAAAATACATTGCATTGTTTTTGAACTTGAGGTGGACACATGAAAAGTGCGGAAAAAAATGGGCACACCACGTTTCAATGACATTGCCGGCATTTAAAATCACACAAACACAATCCTGCAATTCCACCAACTTATGAAGACACACCAAGTTAAGAAGTCAGGAACTTCAAAGCTTTGCAAAAACTCGAGTTGGAAAACGAGCAATACTGGCCTGAACGCACAGAGTTAACCGAAAGCCCTTGAACACAGGATACATTTCAAGTATCTGACTAACACACGGAACCTTCTAGTTTTTAAAGGACTTGATGCAACTTCACGCCTTACACGAGTGTCTGATGCTTTGCGGCGCATGGAAGTCTTGTCAAAAGAAGTAAGAAACGACGCCACAAAATTATGGAGACAAATTAATGAACGCCAATCAGAAATGGCAAGGTGGAAAATGGCCAAAGATGGCAAGATGCCTGAACACGTGTTTCCATTACATTTTCTGACATTGTGGTAAAATCAGTTTCCACCTTGTGGAGAAAATGCGCAGCTCGAAGTTTGGTTTCGGCTCCGATTTTTGCTTCTCGATCTTTTTGTGACAAGGAAAGTTTTTTTTTTACTTCCGTTCCGGATGCCATAGGTGTGAGCGAACTATTTTCCATTCCGGGAAAAAGCTAAAAGTTGGTCACCTCGTGACATCACAAACTATAGCTTTTTCTCGTCGCCTCACGCGAAGACAGTGAGATTTTCAAAATCTGCCCATGAGCACAAGATATTTTAAAACACATGGTACAGGAAAAGGAAAGGTTTGCTCTTACCTTCAACAACTATTTCGACTGAGTGCGAGTGTCCGGTTGGCGTTGAACAAGTGTAAAGTCCCGAATCGTCTTTCTGCGCATAAGAAACGGTTACTCTGTACTCCAAATTATTCACACGATCCGGGTCTGTTGTCCAACCTTGAGGATATTGTCTGTTAAATGATGGGGGATAAAAAATATTTTTGCGAAATGGAGGCAATGAAAAGAGAAAAAGGGTACAACATGTGAGAAATTACCAAATTATGAGGTAAAATGAGAGATTGGCCTCACGGCAGGTGACGCACGTTTCTAGCTTCCTTGACCTGGCACATGTAGGTATATTTACCTCTTTGAAATTTGGACACAAATATTATTTCTTAGCCGCGCGTATTTGTGGAAGTTTAGTCAGATGGAAATTTTTGATTTTCACCTTTGAACCAAATGCATCATGCAGTTTTGCTGTTTTTTCTAACATTCCATTTTTTGATCAAAGATGTTTTCCGGAAACTCCCAAACATATACCCTAAAAATCCCCTAAAAGATCGGGTTTAAATTATTTAATATCTAAAGTTTAAATGTCCAAGTCTTAAGTTTGGCTTGATGCCAACACTGCAAACGTTTATCAAAGCGGAATTTTTCCAGTGAAGAAGAAGAGGGCCTGGCCGCGAGACAAATTCCTAGAAAAGGAATCTGCTCAAATCTGATTGAAGAAAACTCAAATCGCCCAGTTTCATCACACGTTAAAGAAACTTTAGTGTCTATCGAACTTTAGTTTAAGAACAATAAACCTTTGGCCTCCGTGCTCGACTGCACATTTCACAGCGTACGACACATAGGATTAAAATTACGGCGTATCGTATAAATGCCACACATTTTGCTCCATTTCGAGGCCCTTGTCAAGCCCTTTTTGCGAAAAGAATCAAAGCTCCAACCGTGCAAGTTATCTTTGTGATGTGTGTGGCATGCAGCATGAAATGTTTAGGCGTTGTTTCACTTGTGGGCCCGAAGAAATCTGGTTTGCTGACTTCACGATTTGATAGTTTTTGCCAGAAAAATCCAACACTCCCCTCAAAATTAAGAAGGAATAGATCTTCAAAATACATACAGTGTAGCCCAAAAGTCCTCTTGCAAAAGGAAATTTTCACTTAAGTTTTCTATTTTATCCTATTTTGTGATCTGAAACTTCTTCCAGTTCTAACCACTGATGTCAAGACACTAACCGGAATTTGTTGTCCTGAATAAAGTGCTGACATTCGTGGTAGTACTCCTCATTCCACTTGAACATTTGAGCCAAGAAAGCTCCCAAGTGTGCTCAGAGTGAATTCAGAATTCTTTCAACAATGAAAACTCGGTCGAAAACTTCATTCTCGGCATAGAAATTAAAGTTTTTCTGTGTATTTAAATGGAAGAGTGTGAAGCATTCTCAGCTCTTATCTTCAAGTGGAATGTGCTTTAGCTGGAAAAATTTCAAATAACAAAATATGATAAAAGCAGCAAATTTAACGTTCGTATGCACCAAAGCCATCACTAACCCTAACCCTAAGCTTGAAAAAAGTCAATTCCATGTTCAGATGCACCTTTCTCAACGATGGAAAAGGAACACTCTTGTGCATAGAAATCAAATTTTCCAACATATTTCTACACATAAAATTTTAATGTGCAGAATTCTGTTGGAAAATTTGATTTCTATGTACAGCAGTATTCCTTTTCCATCGTTGAGAAAGTTGCATATGAATGTGGAATTGACGGGTTCGGGTTAGTGGCTTTGGTGCATTCGGCTGTAAAACTTTTGGTGTGTCCAAAGATATTTGGGTTACCCTGGATATGACAATGCAGTTCCGATGAGTGTTTTCATCCGTGATTAGAGCTAGAAAATGTTTCGAAAACTGTGATAAAAACAACAAATTTAAATTTTTATTAGCAATTGTTGGCATAAAATCCTGCAACCAATCTCGCACCCCCTTTTAATCTTTACTTCGAAAATTCATGAGGAGCGTTTAAAGCGCCGCAAAAGTGTCTGCGAAAGACATGATGCGTTTACAAATTAAAATCACGTGCTTTTCCCAGAATTATCGTTTCCCCCAGATTGCGTACTCCATTCTGCCAGATTACAACGCAAGATGTACACCGTGTACAGCGACGCGACGAAAAATTCGACAATGTACGCTATTTTAAGGAGTGAGATAATAATCATCAGCTTTGAAATTTTCGTTATACGACTGTTGAAATTTCTGAAAAAGATAACTGAATTATTGTTATTATTTTATTATTATTATTTCATAAATATCAACAATCAAGTTGAAAGTCATATCATAAAGCAATAAACACCAACAAAACACAATATAAAATAAACAAACAACACACCTCAAGAATGGCCAAACAGGCAAATAGGGAGTCAATGAGGCCGGACTGCACTCACAATTTTTTATTGATGAATCAGACGAGTAATCCAGAATTAGTTGATGGGAGGCAATGATTGGAGGAAGGATGACGAAGGCAAAAGGGCATTCCATTCCCTGACTGTGCGAAAGAAAAAGCTGTTGAAATGCTTATTGAACTTGACAATTGGCTGTTCAATATGGTATCCATGGTCAGTTCGACGAGGAACAGGCCTCACTCTAAATGAAGGAGGTAGTTTCGTGCACACCCCACCTTGCAATACATACACTGTAAAAAATTTCGGCCCTTAAAAAAACAGAAACTCTGTCAGCCATGGATTC
>JASGXE010005058.1:0-24567 GCA_030068105.1 Sinentomon sp. SZTP_YWyxl | reverse complement strand
GGGGTTGGCCGGAAATGGAGCGTTTTTTGGTTCCATTCGGGTGATAAAATTGCAGGCCTGTCGGTTGTTGCCTTTTGTTCCAACTCATGAACCCGAGACACCCATGAATTTCACTGTTTTGAAAATTCTGACTTTTTAACCAATTTTAAACTTTTTTGAACGGTGATCGAAATTGTTATCGTAAAATTGAAAATTATGTCACTTTTTTGTCACTCTTTTATCCTCTGTCACTCTTTTGGTTTGTCAGCGCTATGGAAATTCCTTGCAACTTCTCCTGTCCATTCCACCAGCTGTTTCTCCTGAAGTTGCTCTTGAGAGTAAAAATTTTAGAGTAAAATATTCAATTTTGTCTGCGAAACCAACCTCACGTTGAAATCGACATCGGGTTTTTGCCGCAATTTGACGATGTCGAAAGTGCAACATATGTGACGGATAGTGGAGAATTTGACGACTTTGAAGTTTTTCAACATGCTGCACGCTGCAGCATCTTGGTGGCAGGCAGACTGTGGAATTTTTTTCTTCTTTTGGGCCTTGTTGCAGGCATCAAATGAAGTGCTGGTGTGCAATCTTTACGAACATTTCTCTGCATTCCAATTTTATCACATTCGCGTTCTGACCTCTTTTTGGAGGTTTTTGATTGAATTTTGTTGGAATCTCTTTCGTAATACCCGGCTTACATTTGAAATGCCGTTTGTTAGTCCTGTTCTTTGAACCAAACCCTATCAAATCCACCCGACATCGTCAAATTCCATCCAATAGATCCAATTTTACAGTAAAAATTCAACGCAGTTTTCCATTGATTTCCCATGTTCACATGCGATGTTTTCTCAGTTTCAAAATGGCGCCGCGGCAGAGCAGTCTCCAGCAGAGCCGGACCCGCTCCTCCTCAAAGAAATGAAAAATAAACAGTCTGGGTGGGGCAGGCGCCGCGCCGTGTCCCTTCTTATAGTATACTTATTCTATGGGGCAGGTAGACGATATCGAATACCTATACTTGTTTTCCCCCAGCTAATGACCTTTTGCCAATGACTTCTTTAGGACATATTGGATTAAAAGATTTTGTGGCGGGCGCCATAGTCCTCAATAGAAGCAGCACTCCATCACATGAACATTTTTTCATCAGCACTTTCCAGGTTCAGCCACGCCACTCAATAAGAAAGCTTTCTTTCTTCGCAAAAAAATCAAAAAATCAAAAATTCCAAATGCACTTACAACTTCTGCTTGATGAAGAGGAAGATCATGACCTGCATTTTGACGCAGAAGCGTACCGCGGCAGCCAATATCATTAGCGGAATGCCAATAGCACAGGCCATGGTGGTGAAGAAAGTCATGTTGATCAAGTGGGAAGAAAGGACTGATCAAAGATAGGTACACTCGTAAGAGATAATCGGCCTGAAAAAGAACAATCTGATGACAAATATGCACACATGGGCTTTTTTAATATTTGAGACATGAAACCGTAATATATGTCACCGAAGAAAAATAGTTTTAAATCAAACTGAGAGTCGGTCAAGTTCCATGTCTCTTTACTTCTACTTTTTAATCAATTTTCTACATTGCTTGCCGATTTTATATGCATTGTCGCGTGCCTTTAACAGCAAGATCTCCACTGTCATTTTGTTTATAAATAAACAATAAAATAAGGGGCCCCCGTCCAGAAAATCCTGCATATTTGCCTCTGATATTTCGAATTTTCACTTCAAAGTGATTCGTCAGATTGTCGGGAATAAAATGCATTATCTAAATAATTTTTGTTGCTGTGTCTTGAAATTTCGTCTTCAGCTAACGAATTGTGAGGGAAACAAAGATTTCCGTTGGAAAGCTCTGGCTCCTTTTTCATTCGCGAACGAGGCAAAATAGATTTGTTTTTTAGACAAGCAATATAGATAGGCAAAATAGATTTGTAAAACAAAAACGGTTTTATTTCTGCTGTTGTTGGGACGTAAATCTTGAGGCCAATCAGCGGCCTGGGAGAAAAAGACATCCAAATGTGTTAGATGCTCTTCTGCAGCCTTGCGTACGCAAGACACTAACCTTGTTTCAACATTCTTACCTCTCTGTTTGGTCTTGCCAAGCGAGAGTTTATTCTCCTGATAAGGGTCAATGAAGCAGCAGACAAAATACGTGTACAGGAGACGTTTGTCGTTCAAACAGACTTGCAAGAACTTTACAGGACGATATCTGGCGACTGACACCGACAGAAAGACGACCAAAATTCAACTGATCGTAATGTGGTCAACGTTGCTGATATGGCAAATGTCGAGGCATTGGAAATTTTAGGAAAAATGAGTTGCTCAGAATTTCGGCCAACGCAGGGCATTACTTGCGTTTTTTTAATTTTCGTGCTTGCGTGCGCAGATCTAAGGGCCGAATGTGAGATAACTACCATTTTCCTGTATCTACAGGGTAATTCGGCAACATAACTCCGAAAGGAAGAAATGCATAGACTCCAAACACCGAATAAATTTTTTTGACCAATGTTGTGAGGTTATTCTTGAGGAAATGGCGAAATGGGTGATTCGCTTCCAAAAGATGTTTATAAAATTGTGATCGTAAGATTTACATGACAATTTATTTAAAAACGTTCTCGTACAAATGCGGATGACTTGTGTGACTTGTATTGTCTTTCTGTCTAGCCCCAAAGGCAAACATCAGGTAAGTTTTCTTGCGCATTTTAGCCACCTAAGCCTGTATTCTGTACTGACGTAGCCTACCAAGGTGCACACCGTAGCCCTGAAACATTTCTGCACAATTCAATAATTATGATCAAAGTTGGTATAGCAACTTTTTTCAACGTTCCGAATCCGTGCCAATTTCACGGATGTTTTGTATGCCAAATGCAGACACCAATCAGTTGGTTGAGAACACTCAACATGAGCGTTGAAGTTCGGCGTCACGTCGCGTTTGGCTACAGCGTACTTGAGAAATAACGACAGACAAACTGCAAATCAAGTTAGCAAAATCAGTTTCGAACTGTTTCACATCATTCATACAAAGAAGGACGTCACATGTAGTCAGGGATTGCGAAATGTTATTAAATTTCTATCTCAATTGATGTAGCCTCTTCGGTCTGTTTTTTCAAAATTCGGTAAAAATTGGTAAATGGTTCATTGAATGGGCACAAGACTAAAAAAATTAAAAACTTGGAAAAACTTCAAATGCTCAGTTTTAAAGGTCAAATGTGAAATGGCAATAGCGGTTTTAAATAAGAGAAAACCTGATGTGTACCCATTTTTTGAAGAAAATAATCAGCCATTAAACATTAGATGCAAAAAAACAAATTTAAAAATGCCCGCTTCATGCAGCTTTTTGCACAGCTCGTCCCAGTTGCGATGGAACTTTTGAAAGCATTAGGAGGCTAGAATAGGATAAAATTCAAGACCCTTTGCTTTTCACACCACAAAACAATCAATCCGCATTCGAAAAAATCCGCTTTTGAATCCTATTGTGCATCCAAATGCACGAAGTTGGCATTTGGCAAGATTCAAAGTGCATTCTTAATGCACATTAATGCGCATGTGCGGCTTGAGACCCAAATGTGCATTTGAATGCATAAATGCCTTCTTACTGCCCTCTGAATGAAATTGCTGAAACCATTGTAGCATTTCCGCAATGGCATAGGTAGTGCTGATGTGAGGTGCCACCCACCTACGCTTGTTAAATTGGAGAAAAGTGGAGGGATCGTAATCTATACGGTTGAAGCAAGACCCAGTGTGCATTTAAAATGCACATCAATAATGCGGTTTTTTTTGCCCATGCGAAATTCATAGGGAGTAACATCACGCATCACGTGGCAAACCACATGTGTGCATGCCCTACAAGAAATTTCCATATTGGGCATTATTTTGGGCATTATATTCGGTGTCATTTTGGGCATTATTTTGGGTATAATTTTGCATTTTGCCATTTTAAATTTTACGTTTTATTTTTACATTTTTGTATAATTTTTTCATATTTGCATTTTTTATAAATTTATTTATATTTATTTTGTTTGTTTATTTTTTTTTTTTTTTAGTTTTTTCTGTATTTTTATTTGCATATTTTGCATTGTTTTGCATTTTGCATTTGCATTATATTGGACATTATTGGCCGTTATTTTGGGCATTATATATTGGGAACCATATTGGCCATAATTCCGGCTGATCAGCCTGACTGGCTCTCATTCTGACTCTTTCCTGCTGGACGCCATGACACCACCTGATTAAGGAGGAAATTCATGTGAAATATTTTCACTTTTCTCGCAACAGCTAGATGGAATCGAAGACTATTGATGGCTGAACATCGCAACCTTATTCAAAAATATTTTGGGTTCTCCAAAATTTCATGTGCATTCGAATGCACATTTCATGCCTAAACCCGGGTCTCAAGAGGGTAGAACTGGTCCGGAACTTTTACAATTACAAGGCCTTTCAGTGGAAAACATCGACCAGGCTCAATACGCAATCCAAAACTCTCGATTGGGCGAAAATATTGACCTGTACCCGATTTTTTATTCATTCATTGATTAGTCAAAAAATTCGCAAAGTACCTAGTTGGTTGAATGGGGAGAAAATTCGACGATTCGTGAAAATCATTTTTTTAGATCATGTTCCCATTATAATCCCCATTTCACGTTGTTGGAATTTTTATGCTTTTTGTCGGAAATTGGTATAGGACGAATAAATGTATGAAAACCTTCTGGAAGGAAGATCGTGAAAAAATGAAGAAAGAGGAAGAAACTCTTGCCGACTGCTGACTGAATCACTCTTGCTGACTACCGACCATTGTCTTGAGACAGATGTCAAAGATGCCATTCTGAATCTCAATCTCTTGAATGTAAATGTCTATCATTGAACTCAGTTTTCAATAAAAAAAAAAACTAGCTTACTTGATTTAATGATGTCGTGAAAAGTGGAAATGCAGATGTCACAATTCGTCACTGAAAGTTGGATGTCAGCAAGAGTTGCCAGCTCTTTGGCACACGATCAAGCAAAACGAAAAACCGTCGGCCAAATTGGGGTTGTCCGCGTCTGGGCCCATCATGCAATCATTAGTTGCGATTTTTGGTTTGAGGGTCGTTCGGCGTCTATTATTTTGTGTCCTTGCTATCCGTTGAGCCTTCAATCCACTTGCTTCTATACCATAAAATTCTCGTAAAAGTCGCCACAACTGATAACGCATGAAATTGATGAAATGTTGATTTTAATACAGATTATAGAAGACTCTAAAGATTTCTATTTGACTCTAAAGATTGTAAAGATTCCAAAAATGACATTAGAGACTCAAGCCTGTGGATTTCGACTGATCGATCGGAAGCATAACATTGTGTCATCATCCTGAAATGACAACGTTAGCAAGTTCGAAGATGGAGGAGGAACGTCGTTGGCATGGAGGTCGTTCTGCATCACCACCAACGCAGACCTCATCGCCCTCGCCTTCAGAAACCACCTGGGAGGGCAAAGGTCCAACGCTTTCTTTCACCTCGGCATCAGCAGCGTCTTTCTCTCCTTGGTGGACCTTGCTCACTCTCCTTCGGATCTTTTTGGAGCTGAAACAGAACAAATAATTGTAAATTTCAAAATTTTAATTTTTAAGCAGAAATTGTCTCACCTTTGATCCCATTTGACCGCTGTCCAGTTCTTTGGCCTTCACCAAAGAACTGGGGCCAAAGAACTGGACTGCGGTTTAATGGGATCAATAAGGTGAGACAATTTCTGTCAACCATGCCCTGTCAAAGAATGTGTATCTTTTCATCATTTTAATTTTATTTTAAAATGTTTGCATAAACAGAATTTTTCATTTAATAGCATTTGATTGAAGTATAAATTGAAGAAATTTTAATTGAATTTTTCAATTTTAATTCAATTTTAAATCATTTGCCTAATTTAAAAACATCGTTTTTCACCAATTTTGACCGTGTGGTTTTAATTAGCATGGTCACGGAGAACATTTTTCACCAGAGCGATAAAAATTGCTTCTTTTTTCGCATGAAATGCTCTTGGCGAGATAGTAAATTTTGCAGCATTGGTCCGCTGAGATGAAATTGGCATGCAACTTCATTGTGCCTTATTTTCTGAGGTTCTTGAAAGTCTGTTATTATATGATGAAGAGAGGGTGTTATTCAAAGCAGCATGGACTCTGGCCCGACGCCCTATTTCGGCAGATTATCGGTCGCAAAAACCAAAAAGTCAACAAATTCGCAATTGAACCCTTAAACCCCTTTAGGAATTTTCTGAACATTTAGAACTTGTTTTTAAGTGCGAACAAAAGCCAATTACCCGATCATTATCTACTGTGTCAGACAAGGTGTTTTTTTTCAGATCTGCGGAGTGTAATCGAAAAGATATTTTTTCAGAGAGAAACCAAAGTTTCTCGGCTGTGTTGAAGGGCAATCTGTGACGCATCGTCGCCTTACGGGTTAACAATCTGCATCAGATGGCATTCGACAAGCCAGACGGAATGTCAAAAAATAAAGTTTAGTGTTGATGCACTTACAACTCCTGCTTGACGAAGAGGAAGAACAAAACCTGCATCTTGACGCAGTTGCGCAACATGGCAGCCAATGCCATCAATGGCATCCCAAGGCAAAGACCGAGGTAAAGGAAGCAGGTCATGTTGACTCAGCACGGTATAGGCAGGTACCTGCGGCGATCAATCAGGAGAATTAAATCCGGCCTGGAAAAGGTAGACGGAAAGAAGTTGACGCAAATTATGGAGGCCAATCTCGCTGATAGCAACACTGTTCGCCAGAATATGATGGAGACGTGGTAGATGTGGAGAGAATTATCCGGGTGAAATTTTAACTGGAGAAAATCCGCGATTCCCGATAGAATTTTATCGGTTTTTCCAGAGAACCCTGCTTGAGATGACTGCGCCCTGTGCCGCCTAAATGTGAAATGTGAAGCTTGTCACCTTTTTAAGCTTGATAAAAATTGTACCCTGGCTTGGCACTTCTTGCCGCCGATTTAAGGTTTAAGCAAAGTAAACGTATGCAGCCCTTATCTGAGGGTAAGCCTAAGCTATGTATTTATGGGGAAAAGTCAAGGCTGTTTGCTAACATCTTTCGCAGCTGCTCATATGCAGATGTAGCTGGGTTGATTGTCTCTATTTTATGCAAGGTTAAACAAAGAAAAAATCGGATGAACTTACACTTGAATTGCTTCTGTTTTCACGGATAATTTTTTACGTCGGATTCCAGAATCACAATGGTCGCGCAAACGAAAAATTCTTGACTATGACGGCTCCCTTCGAACATACGTAGTTGGGGAAAATCCACGATGATTTGGAATGATGATTACTCAGCATATAATCGTAGACTTTAGCTATAAGGTTGAGCATTATTGGCAATTTTGTTTGAGCTGTTGCTGTGCGAAGTTATTGCCAAAGTGAATTATCAGGACTGGACGGACCTGTATACAGACTAAGCCAAAAGTCATGCCACAACGTCGGAAAGCTCCCAAAACATATCAAGACACCCAAACGCAACGAATGAACTAATTTCACATACCCATACTGAAAATAAAAAATCGGGAGTATGAATTAATGTTGCTCGGAACATCTCAGCTCGAAGCATAAGGATGAAATGTGAAAACTGCATGATGTAACCCTGATATGGAATCTAACCTTTTTAGCCCTAGCTGGAAGGCGCATTTCACGGCTGGCCGCCTTGTCAATAGTTTATATGGTGTCATTTTTGAGAGGGATAGAGGGCCGTGAAGAGCCCACTGATGATTTTTGGATAGCTTGTTATTGTTGGCTGGTCGCACTGTATTACGGGTCGAGTACAAGCATTTGCGCAAATTTCACCAACATCTGCGCAATTTTGCATTTCAGGCACTTACCTGCGAATCGGCCTCCCAAATACCTACCACACCTCTTGTCTCCTTCAGAGCCGACAACACAACATCAGTAACTCCGTCAGAAGGCGAGTCAGCAAGTTTTGCCTCTAATTGGTGCAATGATTGTGGCAAGCCTACAGCATACCTATGCTGCAGTTCAGAAAAGTGTGTGCCTAGACATTTTCAGCAGAGAAAACTCAGACCAAGGGGCAGGGAATAGGCTACTACCTGGCGAGGAACACCTCTCGAGTCCTTCAAAATTCAACGGACATATCTTAGAATATATACCAGCTGCTCTCATCTTCCACCACTCGATATAGTCAGAGCCACCGTCTATTTTTGCACCGTTCAAAACTGATGGTTTTAATCATTTTTGTTCGGGAATGTTGGCAAAGGAAAAATGTGGATCCAAATACAAAATCTGGCAGAGGACATTTGAATCGATTTTTGGAAAAAAGGGCACAATTTCATTCATATCGTGTGGTTGTGGGATGATAGGAAACCTCTGCCATTTCCATGGAATGATGCCTAACATACTCGCATGTACCAACCGCATTGTCCACCTCTTGGCTCTTTTGTCACACAAAGGTGAATGGAATGCACCAAACAATGCCGATGCAAATTGCAACAAGACTGCATGACCTCGAGACTGCCAAAAAATGGAATTGTGCCCTTTTTCCAAAAATCGATTCAATTGGAAAAGGAATGCATCAAAAGGAAATAGACAAAAAGCCACAAATATGTCTGCGTCCATGAAACAAAATCAAAAGAAAAAAAAATCTATTTTTTTTTGTTGATCCTCCCCTCCCGTAACCTCTTTCTTTTCTTTGCTTGCCGTTTTGTTTGCATAGTTTTGTTTCTATCATTCCGTTCAACGCGAACATTTCTTGATTCTGTTTTTGGATAATGCTCAATTCGCAATAGATTGCGATTCCTCCCCCCACTGTTCCCTTCAGGGAGTTGACACCTGAAATTATCGACAACAAAAAATTATCCCACAACAAAAATTACCAACTGTGCAAGAACGCTTACAACAATGGCAGTGCACACACAGTTAAAGTGAAAAACGTAACACAAATTGGAGAAAAATGAGGGAGACAATAGCCACATTGTGGGCATAAAACAGCCGGCAGATGGTAAAAGCAAAAATGCCGCACAAAAAAAAAAACAATTTAAAAATCTAATTAAATAAAAATAAATAAAATTGACCAACCTTTGAGTTTATTTTATGTAAAGTGAGTGTTCCTAAACCTCATGTCACTTCCTTTTTGTTCTCGTTCTCTACAGGCCACCTGGCACTGATTCAAACTTTTTTGATGCCATATCCAAATGTTTGACTGATTTTAATCTGTTAAAAAAAGTGGTTTGCCGTTGCTCGTACTTGGCGATTTGAATCTTCCTGATGTGCTTTGGAAGTCTAACACAATTGCTGTAAATCCGTCTTATGGAGTGATCTTGAATACAAAGGCCTTGTCCCTTGCCGAAGAATTTGGCCTCGATCAATTCACTCCCACTGCTACACGCAGTAATCACATTTTGGATGTTACCCTAGCCCGTCCCAGGGATTTCATTGATAAATGCTCAGTGGAGGAGGGAATTTCTGACCATGGTGTTGTTCTAATAGATTTGGCATTGAAGAAACCTCCTACTATTATTGGTCGACGCAAAATCTTCCTATTCAAAAATGCTAATCTTGAGGGGATGTCTGCTTACCTGCAGCATCAATTTAGTCTCTTCGAAGTGGTATCAAAAGTAACCCCCGACATAAATAAATTGTGGAATCTCTTCACAAAAATGACCCTGAAGGCAATGGATATGTTTGTGCCAACCAAATCTGTGAGGGTATCAAATTCCACAAAATGTCCCTGGCGAACTAAGGATATGATATCACACAAAAGGAGGCTGCGTGCTTTATTCTCCAAACGCAAGGTGTCTAGTCGTCATTTGGCAGCCTACAAATCTGCCCTTGCTTCGTACAATGAAGTCAAGAACGGGGCTTTGGAGCAGTATCTCCTTTCTCTGCAGCACAATGTTTCTGCTCCCAAAAACTTTTGGCGTTATAGCAAATCACGTCGGGGAGCTTCAAAGTCTGTTCCCGCTCTTAAATCGCACACTGATGGCCAAATGATTGTAGATCCATTAGGCAAAGCAGAAGTTCTCAACCGAGCTTTTGCGGGTGTATTTGTTGCTGACGGGGTTGCACAAATTCCGTCAGGGCCCATTTTCTCCAGTGGAATAACGCCGCAAATTAGTGAAGCTATGATCATTGATCGCATAAAGACAATGAAAAGTAATATTTCCGAGGGCTCTAGCGTAGTTAGTGTTAACCTCTTAAAACTACTTCCTTGTGTTTTTGCAAAATTTTTGTTTGTTATTTTCTGTCTCAGCTTGAAGGTTGGTGATATTCCGCTTGCGTGGAAGAGGTCAACGATCGTACCAATCTTTAAAAAGGGTGATAAATCTGACCCTTTGAATTATCGCCCCATTAGCCTCCTTGATACATGCTCAAAATTGCTCGAATTTTTCTTAGCAGCTCACATTCGAAACTTTGTTGACTCCAACCTTTTCTTTAACGGGGCCCAGCATGGTTTCCGTCCTGGTTATTCTTGCGAAACCCAACTGGCCTCCTTCAGCCAAGAGTTATCAATGGCCCTGGACCGTGGCAAAAGGGTTGATGCTGTTATGATAGATTTTTCCAAAGCATTTGACGTGGTGAGCCACCCCATTCTCATGAGGAAGTTAGCTTACATGGGCCTTGATGGCGTGTCCCTCCGCTGGTTACAGGGATATTTAACTGGGCGAACCCAGGTTGTTAAGGTTGATGACGTCCTCTCTGATCACCTACCCGTAACATCTGGAGTGCCCCAAGGAAGTATTCTGGGACCCTTACTGTTCTTGATCTTCATAAATGACATAGCTGGCACTGTTAAGTCCAAAATAAGGTTGTTTGCTGACGACTGTCTCATTTACTCAGAAATTGCCAGCTCTTTGGACTCTGACAGACTGCAAGCTGATTTGTTAGCAATTGAAGACTGGTGCGAGACCTCTTCCATGAAGCTGAACCCGACCAAATGTTCGCTTATACAGTTTTGCTGTAGTTCGATTAAAGTTAATCCTTCTGTGTATGTTCTGTGTGACCAACCATTATCCCCTCAACCCTTTTCAACATACCTGGGAGTTATTTTTGATCGCAAACTCGATTGGTCTAGACAAATTGCAGCAGTACCAAAAAAGCAAATAGTGCTCTGTATTTCATTAAAAGGAACTTTAGGAAGTGCCCCGCTAAAATACGTGGAATTGCCTATCTTGCCTTAGTTAGGCCTATTTTGGAGTATGCATCGACGTCCTGGGGACCCCATTTAGTTTGCAAATCTGCGTCGTTGGAACGCATCCAGCGCCGTGCCGCTCGCTTTGTTGTTGGAGACTATCGAAGGAAAAGCAGCGTGTCCGCAATGATTTCTCAGCTTGGTTGGCCGACACTGGCTGCCAGGAGAAAATGTCACCGGCTCTTGTGCCTGTTTCGAGTGCTTTGCGCGACTGGGGGGTGGGGGGAACTGCTTGAGTTTATTCACCCTCCCTCATTCTATGGCAGGCATGATCACCCTTTCAAGATAAGGCCTCTCTCCTTCAAAAAAGATGTTGGGAAATTTTCCTTCCTTTCGCGTGCAATCGCTGACTGGAATGTACTGCCTGCAACAGTGTTCTCCCAGCCATTGAGCATACCAATTCTTAGGAGGAGATTTTCCTGCCTGCCCAGCTCAGAGAGTTCTGAACATGGGTGAGCTGAACGGCATCTTCCACTCATTTGCTCCTTAAGTCCATCTCCTCCATTGACTGATAATAATTTAAGTCGTTTTGATCAATTACCTAACTTTTCAATTTCCTTACCGTTTTCTCCCAGCTTCAGTTCTTTCTCCTTCCTTGTGAGTGTGTGTGAAAATTTGTTGTATCCTATCTGTATGATAATGGGGAAACCCACAAATACAATTCAATTCAATTGAATTCAAAATTAAAAAACAAAAATAAATTTATGAAATTAATAAAACTAAGAAAATTAAAATTAAATAAAAATTAAAAAGACATTTCCATTTAGTCACGCCTGCAGGTCAAATTTCGCTCGGTATGGTGGCACCGGAGAGGGAAATCCAGTTTTAGATGATTTTCTGTCTTTTTGGAGGAAACTTTTTCACCGTCTAAAACAAAGTCTCAACGACGTCGCATTAACATTGAGTTCCCACCGAGAGAACTGAATAGTTTGCGGAAGTTCAGGGTGCAGAAACCTATTTTTTTTATCCGCCAGTCCCCTCAACAATTTCACAATTGGGTGACGAATCGAATAGATTTGTATGTAGAAGCATCTCCTGCACTCATTTTATAGGTACCAGCCCCACAGAACCAATTTGACAAACACATTTTTAGCAGATGCGAACTTTAAGATGTAGGATGAACAAAAAACTGTGGCATCAAATGTTTGCTTGTTTTTCATGGCCTGATCAAAATGATGTTTTAATTGATTCTGGATGCATTGACGTTTCCCCCATGAGAGTGAGTTCCCCTCGTCATTTGCTTCACGAATCTAAAACGGTCCAAAAGCAAACACCGCAGTGTCAAATCGTAAAATTACCAAAGAACACAGACTACAGATAGGCACCTACATATTTACGGTCTTTGGAAACATTTGGAGCATGCATGCACCAACTCAACTTTCGTCATTTGTGGCCCTTCGCGAACCAGGTTGACACGCAAGAAACTCGAGCGATTTCGGTTCAAACTGATTCGAGCGTGGGCTGTGCGCGAAGCATTGCTATCCATGTAAGGAGACAATCAGCAACTGAAAGCACCAGCAGCATAATTGAGTGAATGTTCAAAAAGCCGTGAAATATGGCGATTTTCTTTTCTCCCCGTGGCATGTGAAGCGACGGAAATCATTTTCGTCTAAAGTTTCCTTTCTGCCGTGCTCGGACTGCGCAGCTCTCACTCAGTTCCTCTTTCGTTGCACAACTTGCAGCACGACACAAATCAGTTGACGGACAGCGCAGAATTCCAAGTCTCGTTTGTGGTGATTTTTTGAATGTGAAGTGGCGGTTTTACATCCGAAAATTCCACTGACACTCCTGTTATCTCTACTGTAGGCGTGTGCCGGATTCCTCGGTTAAATGCTTCGCTCGAATAAGCCGAATTCTGGCCTACCATTGTGTGTTTTTTGCGCAAAAATGAATGGTTTGCTACGAATCCAGATAAAGAGCGACTCTAGCACTTTGAGGAACAATTATTGTGGGACACTTTTAAGTGCGATTCTGGAACGCTTGCAACAAGCATTGCAAATGTTGAGGGTTGCAAAAAGCTTGAAGCTAAGAACATTGGCATCTAATATGTACATACTAATATGTAATATGTAATCATGTGCTGATATGAAAGTCCCTCCTGCAGAGAGAGGGGGAGACAGAGGGGAGGGAGGGAGAGACAAGGAAAGAGAGAGGGTGGAGAGAGGGAGGACTGTGCTGCAGTAACATTCGCCAAGCCAGAGCCTTTTCCCTTTCGCAGGAAGCAAACAATCAATCAGCTCCAGAACCTTTGAATTCAACCGAGAAAGTTTTCATATCTCGAGAATCGGAAATCTGCAGCGTCGAAAGTTTTTTACGACTTTTTCAACTTTCTCCCTCAACAGGCAGAAGTCAAGCATCTCGGTTTTGGTAATAAAATTTATTGCCTAAAAGTGCTGAAACTTCATCTGAATTTGACCCCTCCCTGGAGACGAGCTTTTTTCAAAACAATCACTTGGAGATGTCACTGCTTTGGCACAAACAGAAACATTGTGGCAGCGGCATAATTCCTCACTGAAAAACAATATGAAATGTATTCAAGGCTCGAAATGTCCTCTCTGGCTGACAATCCTCCTGATTGTAATCAAACCACGCCCATCAATAGAAGCCGAACCAATGCGGTTGGATAATTACCCTCATCCACACAGCGGCATAAGTCCCTATTACTACAACCACAATCACCACGCCTACGATGAGCAGGAGGACTACATTGACCTGACACACCTTGACGAGGGCATCAACCAGGAACCCATAACCAAAAAGTGGTCGAGGCTAAGTGAAAACGAACTTGACCCAATGACCCAGAGTGCTGGTCTATACTATCCGGATATCAAGGATCACTGGAGCCGAGGCGGCGGACACGGTGGATACGCTGGCGGATATGGTGGCTACGTTCCTCACATTCAATACGGTTTGCGGAAATTCATTTGCTTCTTTAGTGTCTGTGTACTTTCGTCGTTTTTTTTCTTAAATTGTGGTCGGCATCCATCAGAACGAAAATTGCGGGTGGTAATGTGTAGCCGCTACCACTGTCAGAGCAATGCTTCGGGGAAGTATCGGCTTTCAGCATTCCCCGATCCACGATATTTCTGACCCTGACAACCCAGTTTTGAGATGCTGAAGCAACCAATTATCTTTGAAGGGTTATTTTGCGCTGGCCGCAAGTGGATGGAAGACAAATTTAAAAAGGAGAAACAACAAGTGTTGGTATTATTATCATAATTATTGTGTTCAAAAACGTCAAAGAGAAATTGGTTGCTTTGCATTGACATCGTACCCACAGCACAGCATAATTCACAGATACCGCATCCTACCCGAAACTGGAGTGGAGTCGCTGGGGCCGCTGATCGTTGGGCTCCCGTGCCACAAAACATGACAGACAGAAGAGGAAGCAGTTTGGCCACCGATGCAAATTTCATTATTCGCAGATTCCTCGGTTTGCAGATTTGCCATGGGAATGCTCACAAGGCCAAACTGTTGAAATTGAGTTGAAGATCAGCATGACCACGTGAGCAAAGGAGGCTGATAAATGAGAAGAAAATGGTTAGGAATAAGAAGGAGTCCAGACAAATTGAAATGAAGTTGAATCTTGGCGCGATGATCCAGCGATCAGCAGCCACAACGACTGCCAGCTCCGGACTAAACCCGACATCCCTGAATTATGCATTCCCCAAAACAAAAAATGCACTTTTATCCACAACAGTCAATCCGATCTGTAAAAACAATGAAAAGATGAAAATTAAATTAGATGAAAAATGAGGTCAAGAACAAAGGAACAGGCTGTGAAACGTGTCATAAGTGCAACAGGGGTCGTCGTAACAGCTAGTCAGAAAAATAATTATTGTGCCACACCGAGGACATTAACTACCTCGTGCCACACGACATTTTTCAGCACTTAAAACGGCAAAAATTAAATTTGCAGGGAAGGTATGACGGAGGCTGTTCCAGCTTGTTACCCAAAAGAAATAAAAATTAATTTTGGAAAATTTCGTCTGGCGAGGGGAATGTTAAAGCTCAACCCGTTACCTCTGTCTCTGCAAGGAGTGTTGGGAGTAACAAAATGACAATGAGAAATCAGCCGTTCCAATCACCACATATCTCAAAATAGGTTTAGGCAGTGGTTTCGATGTCCATACTTGCAAAGGAAGGTGGCCCAATTATTTGCCATTTGGGGCCTTTTTTACCGCATCATTCACGTGTGCTGCCAAAATAAGGTAATTGATTGACAGAAACGCCGATCATTTGTAACTTGGTGTCGATTTTAAAGGGTTACCGCCAACAGAATATGGTAGAGATTTTTTTCGAATGGAGAGTTACAAATGCAAGGACTTTGGATTCGCAAACAATTTTCACATCCACCTGTCGCACCAATTTATCAGCGGCCAGCCTGGTGACTTCAGGTTGATCGCGGAACATCATCAGGTAGCATTCGAATTGAAGTTGTGCCGTTTTCTGCAATATCGTAAATTTTTATCAAAGAAAAACAATGGTACATAAAACACTATCTTGTGGAACTCCAGACGTTGCGGGGAAGGAGAATTGGAACTTTGAAGTTGGACTTGTTGAAGCCTTGGAGGCACGGAGCAAGGTTAACCTATAAAAAATGAAAAATTTTCATAAAGCTTTGCACCAGACACAAAATCAAAGGCTTTTGTGAAGTTGAAGCAAACACAACTCCATTTAACAAAGCACGAGGTTGCGATTTTCAACAATGGGTGGGATATAAACTCAACAGAGGAGCCGGGCGTTGTTCTGCTGTTTGCCAGTGAGCCCATCTAGAGGCTTGGTCACTCACTCTACCCCGAATATCGCTTACAGATATCCAAGAAGTGGTCCCGAAAGAGCACTTCCGTCGAACCCTGTGATGACAAGGTGTTTCAAATGGAAACTTTCATTTTTTATAGAATGTGGAAAGATAGCTGCGTAGATAGATAGATAGCTGCGCAGCATTCTCAAAAATGTGGGTCTGGGGCTCACATGGCAAACATCGAAAAACAAAACCTGCGTTTCTCGAAACTGCGGCAAAGGTGTTGCCAACCACCTCAAATAAAAACGGCAAATTATATATTTCCTTGATTTCAGTTTTCAAAGATGATCACTTCGAATTGACGAAGAAGTCCCCACTGATCGACAAGGACAAGCTGCTGAAAATCGCTGCTCCAATTGCCGGAATAGCTTTGCTCGGGACGGCATTCACTCTGGCCAAGCACCCAATTCTACTTCAACTGGGATTGCTAAACAGGACTTATCCACCAAACTTCATCAGAAGGAAACGTGACGATAACCAGGAGGAGGAACTTGTGCCAGTTCAGTTGCCAATTGATTTTGACGACGATAGCAATGAAGGGAAGGGGAAAACACTGGATTCGACAAAAACGGGGGGAACCAAACAGAAGAGGGCAGCGACTGAACCTTTGCACCGGGTGACAGCATTCAATGAATATGAAAGTGAACTGCTGGAAAAGATAGACGAACTGAAGAATGTGGAAAAGTACTTTGAACAGGTGAGCACTTCTCATGACAATAATTACTGTTCGTCTGCAGTCGGTACCATCTTCCAGCCATTCCTGTTGCCAGATTAGGCTGTTTTGCGGCGACATCCAGAGCGGGCAAAAACAAATCCCATCCCTTTCCGAAATGTATTTTTTAAAATCGTATTGTTTCGGCAATCCAAGATTCACAGATTATTTTAAAAAGTTTTCCAGAATGGGGTCAAGAATTTCCACCAAATGCTTCAGAAGCTCATTCGGAATCGAAACATTGGACCGGTTGATTTAGTCGATTTCAGACGTCGCAAAGCAGTGGCAATCTTCAGACAGATCTCCGCCAGCAATAAATTCAGGAGAAGTTGGAATGAACATTTGGGGTCTTGTGTTGGCCCACGGCCAGAAAATAGGCGAAGAATTCTTTTTGCCAAATGAGAATAATTGGAAAAAAAGATTTTCAAAAACACTCCGGCGAAAAGGTTGGTTTTCGTGCAACAGTCCGATACGGGTGAACCAGCCGCAGATGACATCCGACCAGCAGATCTCCTGGAGCTAAAGTGGGACCAGAATTCTTTGCCGTCGTTGGTAACATTGGTTTTCTAATTTTTCGAAAAATACATGAAGTCTCACGGACCGATACATAAAAAACCTCACGGAGCTTTTAAAGAGATTGTTTCCAAATTCGTAACATGCACCTGGAAGCAACACAATAAAGTGTAGGCTATCGGTGGATTTTCTATCCAGTTGGAAGGAAATGATGCAGATGAAATGCCTGTTCAGTATTTCTTTGACAACTCAATTCCAAACGACGCAACTTCGGCGTGTCATTTTTCGGCATGGACAGCTTTTTCTGAGCAACCCTGATTTTATTTTTTATTTTTTTTGTTGCTCTGCACAATTTTACAGGGTCAAATGCCTGCGAAAATATACCAACGGCATTTGAGGTGCAGGTGGATTAATTGTAAGAAGTTATCTTTTTGTACGTCCATTTTTGACCGGCTCAATTAAGATCGTGGATGTGCCAAAGCACTTTCATGCCACAGGTCCATTTTCAAGAGACTGATGTCAAAGGAAGTTGAAAACTTCAAACTCTCCAAACCTTCTGATCACCATTATGGGTCGTCAAGGTGGATCTTCGGAATCTGTCAAAACTGGAGAAACAAAAAGGTACAATTTCCTAACGCATTGTCGTTATCAAACACCGTTTCCAAAGCCGGTCCTCCAATAATTACTTCATCATTTCCACTTGTGTCATCTGGCAATCAACTTTACTGTGAGGAAGTTCGATCGAAATACTTGATTGCCAAAGATTCTTTTTTACTTTTGTACCTTTCTGTTGTCAGGTGTCAATACATGACAGGGAAGTGGAACAGGAAAAGGTGCTAGCAACTTATCTATTCTGTTCAGGAATAACCGAAACTGATAATTTATGCATAGAAGGAACAGCGTGTCATTTGAGCAGCAAAAGCAGCCGACTGAACAACATTGAGAAAACAGTTATCACCATGTAAGTACTTGTGGATGAAAAACTGGATATATTTTTCACGCAATCGTTCGGACTTCCACATTTATAACTTTAACGACCAACCCACAGTTCCCATTGTGCGGTCCAACCAAACTGCACGCGCCATTTCGTGCTTGTTGCCTGAAGAACAGGTGTTTCTCGATGTGATAAGTCATCGCCTCAGCAAACAAAATCCGTTGTCTTTTTTAGTTGCTGCTTCAGGGGAGCAACATTCAGAATGTTTGCAGGTTTTTGACATGGGACCAATGTGCGGACCAAGGCCCGACGAAAGTCTCTGGTACATGAATGCAAAAATATACGTGAAATTCAGACTTGCAGTGAGAGCACACTGTTGCAATTTCATTGCTTTTTCATTCAACATTTCAATGCTATTTCATTGATATTGCATCACACTGTTGCCTGTGATGCCTCTTGCAATATGGATGGAAGGGAATTTTTCTGGAAAATGGAAAACTTTCCTGAAAATTCGAAATTTTCCGGATAAAGGAGTTTCCTCAACGGGTGTTTTTGGTGCAAATATATTTTGCACAAATAAAGGAACTGATTCTTGCACATGAAATAACTTATAACTTGAATATTGCACGTGGTTAATTTTGCGAGAAACGGTTTTTTTATTTAAGTTCACAGAAATGAAAAAACATCTTTTCGAAATGAAATGTTTCAATTGACATTCCGTTTGGCAAAAAATGGAAAATGTAATTTGGATCTGAAAATCGAAAATTTTGTAGAAAATGAAAAACATTCCTGAAAATGCATAGAATTTCCAGAGAAAGGAATATTTCCAACACAAAAAGGAAACTTTTCTGAAATTTCCTGAAAAAAAAAACAGATATGCAGGTTCTACCTGTCCCTATCCAATGAAATTTGAGCTTTCCATTGGGGTGGGGCCTGCCAAAAGTTTTGGCAACTGGCCTGTCAATCGGTTGTGGGTTGACATGGAAATTCGAAACTTGCTCTTCCTTCACGCAGACGAATCATTGCATGCAACTCCCTGAGGCAGCAAGCAAAGGAATGACAACAGTCCTTTTCAGATATATTAGTCTGAATTATTCTCTAGAATTATCTACAGTTTTGTGAGGACTTCTGTTGACATTCAAAACAATGTGTTGCAACTGGTTGGTTCGAACGCTATAACCACATTCCTCCTACACATCTGCAATGATTTGGAGCAATGTGATGACTGTTTGTTGATAGGGCAATGCCTTCCATTAACAAGTGAAAAGTGACACACCCTGCATTGCGAACCCATGACTTCAGAACAGCGCCAAATGCCTCGTTCTCAGCAGTCAGATGGGTGGCCACATGATACCTCACCTTCAAGCATGATTTTTTCAGCACCAAAGCTGATCATCACGAGAAACATTCTCATGTGATCAAGCAAAGTCTCCACTTTCTTTCTCCATTCCGTCACAAATTTGTTTTGCTTTTTCTCTGAGAATTGACTTCGCAAAAAAGTAGCCTTTTGCAATCGATTTGCAATCACCTAGTGTTTTCAGGTCAGACATTTCAGGAGGGAATGTTCAGAGCCTCACAGTTCAGTCAACAGGAACAACAACAACTTTTAGGTACAAATACAAATTTGAGCTTAAGATTATCCCTTTGCAAATGCTTCACCACCACAATCATTAGAGATATAGGCAGGTTGCCATTACTTATGGAACTCCTTTCGTAAAGCTTTTCTGTGAAAGAGTTAGAGCTTTTCCCCCTTTTTCGTATAAACAAAAACCGTAGCTCATTTTCCTTCCAGTGCAATAGATGAGATCTTGAAGAACAGATTCCTTCCGACAAATTTCAAGAACAGAATCAAGATAGCGACACTCAGAGGTCAAGAACCGAGCATCGACTGTGATAAGGTCTACAATTGCATGGCGAAAGGGGTCACGTGATAAAAGACTAATTTACCGATTTTGGCAATACTTCATCAGACGATAACTTTGACATGAACGTGATAGCCTTGAGCAAAAAGTCAACTCTTGCATTTCTTTCCTTTCCTTTTTTTTATTTTTTGGAAATGTATAAACAAGGGTGAACGGCAGTTTCTCATGATCTCGAAACGTCAATTGCAGTGCAGTCGGATGATCGCTTTTTAGCAATTTCGGCAAGTCCTCGGACCACCTTACGAAAACCAAAAGCTAATGCTGAAATACGAGGTGCATCCAGAAAGTTCGAGGAATTGTGTTTTTTCCCAGATCGGAGGAGTGTTATGGGTTAGGTGGGGTATGGACCTCTAATTTCCATCCTTCTTGTGTCCACAGAACTTTATTTGACCATTCTCATCTTCCTACATTTTGTTCTAGGGCTTCTTGAAAAGTGGCCTTTTTAGGCACTGCCTGAAAATGACAAGTTCTTCCACAGAATGGCAGCTGTCAGTGCACTTTGCATGGTGGGAGTGATCCAAAATCTTGCCTCTGCCATTGGACCACTGCTTGGTATCTGGTTCACAAAAATGGAACTTGGTTTCCTCTTTTGCTATCCACAATTCCCCAAAATTTGCTGCCAAACGTGTCAACATGGTTTGGTATGATTGGCCAAATGCTGCTGTTTTTGGCATTGTCCAGAATGTTCGGATCAGATGCGCACTGATCACAGTCTTTCTCAGCTTGAGAGGCATATAGCAGTTGTGGGAAGTGGCCAAGATGTCGGTGGTGAGACAGGGAAGAAAAGAAATCACCACAGATAATCTGAGAAAGTCTGGTCAGTGCACATCGGATCCCAACATTCTTGACAATGCCAAAAAACAACAGCAACATTCGGCCAATCACCAAACCATGCTGACACGCTTGGAATCAAATTCTGGGGAATTGAGGATAGAATCACAGCAAAAGAGGAAACCTATTTTCATTTTTTTAATATGATACCAAGCATTAGTCCCAAGGCAGAGGCAGCATTTCGGATCTTTCCCACCCTGCAAAATGCATGAAAAGCTGCCATTCCATGTCATTTGCAGGCAGTGCCTAAAAAGGCCACTTTTCAAGAAACCCCAGAACAAAATGTAGGAGGATGAGAATAGTCAAATAAAGTCCTGTGGACACAAGAAGGATGGAAATTAAAGGTCCATGGCCCACCTAACCCATAAGACACCTATGATCTGGGGAAAAACACAATTCCTCAAACTTTCTGGATGCACCTCGTATCTTACCCCTGAGGATTCATTGGGAAAAAATTGGGATGGAATGACGTCGGTTACCAGTCACAATGAAATTTCAAGTTCGGGTGCATTCGAATTTGCACCATTTTTGCAGCTGTGAATTTCATTATGACACATTGTCCAGTTTATGGGAATTACAAGCACACTAAACCAATAAGACTCTGAGGTGGGCTATTGGAAGTAATCTGCCGCAGTGTAGTTGGTGAAATTATTTTCTTGCCCGTAAAATAAAACCTGGTGCAGCAATTCGTGTGATCTCGATATGCACTGCCGTGGGAAGCAAGTACCTACGGGGAGAAGTGTTTGGGAATAGCGTTTATCCAAGGTTGCAGGTATCATTTTAAGCATTAAAGTCAATGAAGAAAATTACACCCACAACCTCGGGTTAGCGCTATTTCGGAGGACTTCTCCTCGGGGTTAAATGGGGTAACGACCGGACGTGCATGTAAAAATTTCACTGCGCGATTGTATACAAAATAAAATCAAGATGTTCGTGCTTTGAAACGTGTTTTGGGTTCGTGCTCATGTCACCATTTTTTGTTATTCAAGATCACACTCGTTACAAAATCATGTTTTTTTCCCTCGTTTCAAAATAATTTTCTTTTTTGTTGTATTCGTTTCAAAATACTTTTTTTGTTGTTTGTTAAATTGAAACATGTTTAATTGTTGACCACAAAAGTATTCGTAATTGTTAATTGTTGAGCAAAACATTTGGATTTTTACGGATAGGATGGTAAATAACATTTTAATTATCAGCGATTATAAATCAGACAGAAAATTTGAATGCATAGTGCCTATTTTTCAGGATGTGTGGAATTTGCAACACCCGGCGGACACAGTTGAATTTTCAACACTCGGTGGACACAATGAAGGTACTGGCGACAGAGAAACCTTTCTCAGATGTGTAAAAAATGTGATTTCAATAAAAATGTCAGCTGCAGAAATAAAAGATCCGCTTTCAAATTTCGACTGCCTGTAAAAGGGAAGAATAAAAGTTTCGGAAGGAAGTTATGAAAACATGTCAACATTATTTAATTCCGTCGCTACAGTGCCATCCTTCACAGCACTAAGTGCTGACAAAGTCCTACCATCCCATATGGCCAAAAGATCTTTCACTGGTTCAAAAGTGCCGTTTTCACTCTATTGAAGGGTGACCAATTTGTCCACAAAACTCAATTCAGATACAATTGAGAATAAATTAAAAAGCCCAAAAAAGAGAAATCCTGCACTTTTTCACGCAAAAATAAAATGGTAATTCCATCGTGATCATTTTTGACCCTAAAATCTGAAGGGGGAAATAGTGACAACACAGAAAAATAAAAGAGACCAAAAATGGAAACACATCCCAAAGTGACAGATGGCAGTTGGTGTATTCACTTCCGTTGCAACACAGAAAACAAACAAACCTGGATCGATTTCGGCGATCACAATGTCGGCATCATCAGCAAAAAATGATATGGCATCACTGAACACTGACGGTGTGGATGCGTCATCTGCTGGTGGCACATCTGATATTCTTTGAATTAAATCTGCTGAGTTTGGTATTGTAGCAGCATCAAAATCTGACTCCTTCAACGGTGGAGCGTTCGGGAAGCTGGGAAATTTGATGACAGATTGATAATCAAAAGAGAGGGGTCCAAATGGTTGGCAGGTTTGTGCGTTCCAGTTCAGGCATCAGGAACCTGTTCAGGCATCGAGGTTCCTTCAATATCTCAATTGATTACCTGCTTAACCTTGTGTCAAGCGTCTTTGGTTGGGCTAGGACAGTGGTATCATCCCAATTGATGGTGTGCCTGTCATGGATATGTCTGGCGAACAAGTGAATACACCAACTACCATCTGTCATTATGCCTTCCGCCAGCTCCAAACTCATTCAACATCCCAAAGTACGAGTACGAGTATAAGGAGCACCTGTTTGCATAATTTTTTTCTTCTTTCGTATTCTGTGATCTTTACCAGACTGCTCAGCAAAATTCCCTGAGAATTCCAGGTTTTCCAAAAATCCTGATATTTCCAACCTCCTTGTTGTTAAATTGAAGGTTTAATGCATCACCATGAGTGAGCCTCATCGCAATACGACAAGGCCACTTCTCCTCTGTTCCTTGAAGATTAATCGAGAGACAGACAACAAGCAGCCACATTTTTGCCCAGATTCAACAATGTACTTCCGGCTAGGAAATCGGAAGAAACAAATGGGGCATGAGGCCCATTTGACACAATATTAGTTGGCAAGCTGAACCCAAAGAACAAGGTTCAACGAGTTCTTCAGAGGGGCCATTTCACATATTCGTATCACGTGCAAACTTTTCTTCTGCATTTACGGAGGAGAGAAAGGTCAGGTGTAAAACGACTTCAGTGGGAGAAGCTTGATTTTCAAATTCGGTTGCATGGTATGACGTGGGCTGTCAATGAAAGTCGAGAAAACCTTGCCACATTCAGGCGAAATAAGCACAGGAGTAGTTTTCCACTGGACCCTTCTCTCCACTGTTAGAATCTGTATATCAAAACGTTCAGTTGTCACAGGGACGGTGATGTAGATTCAAAGGTTTTCATTCTTTCTTTATCGTTAACGTACTATATGCCTGTATTTGGAACAGAGTTTATTTGTCACAAGTGGGTCCATTTCACAAGTCTAAATTATTTCGTACGTTCTCTTCTTCTATTGGTCCACGTTTAATTTCTCAAATTGTGCAGTTTTCTTGTTCCATGTGTCTTTCAGGATTTCGCAATACCCTTCCGTTCGGTTCGCCAAAATTAATTCATTTTTGCTTATTCATTCATTTCTTAATATTTTTCTGTGGTGGGGCATCATGGGGCGGCCACGGGGTGTCTTTTCTGTGGTTGGCAGAGGCGACACTCGGTCGGATATAAACCAGACATTTTAAGGATTTCGCAACAGTTTCAGTCATTTTTAGTGTTTATTCACATTCATTCACAGTCATTTTTGGTTTGCTAATTTCTGCTGATGTTTTGTCCCGTTTCCTTTGGCCACGTTCCACATTTTTGGCCACAGAAGTTTTCTTTGCCACTTTCCGAAGATTTCGGAGTCAGTCGCTCGCGGACCCCCGAACCGGTCAGTGGTTTCTCCGATTTTACGAAAGTACTTGTCTTCAGGCGGGCGATCTGCGCTGCATCACTCCGCAGCGAAACTGATCGCGTACTTGTGGGGGTCTATAAAGCGACAGACCTCGGAACCCTTGGATAGAGCAACGTTTCCTCGTCTTTATCATCGTTTGGTGTGTTCTCTTGTACTGTTATGGTCACTGAC